>CAEGAG010145523.1:0-12412 GCA_903067065.1 Brachyrhaphis terrabensis
TAAGTTATTAATGTCTGATTTATTCTAGAACTTTTTGGAAGGTGAACCTTTCAGTCTCAAGTTTTTTGTGCAAGTTTTCATCTTCTAGCATTTGTCTTCATTCTCCAAAAAAATTCAGCTCTGTCAACATGACGACACGTCGACATGACGACACATCAACACATCGACATGGATTCTCTTCAACAGAAGCGTTCGAGGAGAACAGACTCTCCTGTTTGTTCTCAAACAAACAGTAAAATGTGTTTGAGGATTGTTGCAGAGGATCTGACAGAACAGCAGGAACTAAAACTAAATCTAATCACACGTCATTTATCTTTCTGTTTTGATTTTTCACTTAACAAACGTTTGTGTTCTTGAAAGGATTTAAAAAGGAAAGAAAGGGCAGTAGACTGCCACAGTTAGCAGGTAAATCCTGCAGAAAGGTGAAGACAGAAGCGCCTCCACTCTCGTGGGATCAGTAACTTCAGCACAAAATAAGTGGCAAACCCTGACTAGCACGGAGCTTTTGTGTTCAGTGGGAAGGCCCTTCATTCCCAGGCCGGGTGAACCTGTAGCGGTGGCGGATGTTTCTCCGTTTTCAGCTCCGATCAGCAGTTAGTGAAACGTTACACCCCGGAGCACGCAGGTTATGCCTCTGATTTACTCGTTTGTTTTGACTCTAGCGTCTGATTTACAACGCCTCACTGCTGCATCAGAAGCGTCGTGGAAATGGGGTCATGTTTTGACGTTGGGTTTATGAACAACCATGTAATAGTAATAAATATTTGCAGGCGTTGGATTCAAGAAATGGGACTCAGCAGAAAGTTTGGATTCTGTAGCACTAAATCTCTTTTTGGACATCTAAAATTTAAATACAAATCTGGATTGTTTTGATTTTCCAACATGAACAAATAAAAGTATAATATTACTGAATCCCATTTGAATTCAGAATATTACCTCTCTGATAAGAAAAGAATGAAACAAAACTATTTTTATGTTATAATCTTGTACAGTATACTGCTATGTATTTTTTCCACACTTTTTGATCTTTCTTGTGAGCCTTTATGTCTACACGCTGCTGTTACATTTGATTTTTCCCACTGTGGGACAATAAGGGCTATTTCTACTCTAAAATGTCAAGATATTGCTTTTCCACACAATTGCGCTGTTTCCATTAAAAAAAGAAATGCAATTAAAATCACACGTGAATAAGTTTCGTCACGTGATAAGTCGTTAAAAAACATGCCACACCATCTTCATCATACCACTTCCTGTCTTCTTCTTTGTGGTTTCTGTCAGTAATAACATCCAGCTGTTGATCATATGATTTGTGTGATGTGAAAAAAGTGTTTCCATTGCAGGTTTGCAAAATTAATTAATTTCGATACTACTGAAAAAAAACCCACCTCTCATTTTTCTCATAGAAAAATTAGTGTTTTGCAAAATTGTGAAGTTTCTATTAAGTATTTATTTTCAAAATGTTACATGGAAACCCAGCTTGTGTTTCTGTCATGAATTTAAAATGATTGATAGTTTCATGTTCCTTTCAGTCTTTTCACCTAAATACTTCATTAAAATTCCCACAAGTTCTTCCACACCTCTCTTTGGTCTGTCAAAGTTCAGTACTGACTCATGAGGACAGCCCCAGTTCTTATTATAACGTCAGCTGTAGTGGGTTCCTTCATGTTTAGCTCTAAAAACTAAAATACTGACTTTATCAAGGAGTTTCTACAGGATTGTGTCCTTACCACTTGGAGAATGGTTGGGTTGCAGCCGATGATGAAGGGCAGACTGCGGAAGCCCTTGATGCGATGGGCGATCCGCACAGGCAGCTCCTTGTGAAGGTACTTGGCACTGCTCTGGGGTCACACACATGCACACACACAGTGAAAAGCTGCAGAGCATGAAGGCACTGTGGTTAGATGATCTACTCTCAGTGTGGGTGAAGTGTTTACCAAGATGTGGTGTCCATCAGGAGACTTCCCAGAATACAGCAGGGTCGCTAAGGTCAACCGCACTGAGGCCTGCAGACACAATTGCAAAGGGAGTCAATTAAAAAAAACATGTTTCTTTATTTTAATTAAACATGAAAAGCAAAACTTTAAGCAAAATGTATTTTGCTTGGGTCTATATGGAACGATTACTGGATAGTATTATAAGCAATATTATAAACTCGTTCACTGGCTTTAGCATCCAATCAAAGTAACTCATTCTAAGTTATTTTGATTTACACAATTTGATCATTTAAAAAATATAAATGAGGAAATGAAAATCCTCAAAGCTCTTGCATAAAATGTGGGACACGTCTCAGTAAGATTTTCAGGACAAAACAACCTGTGTGACAGACACCATGACATGTAGAAAACAAACATGTTAAGGCAAAACTCTCCAGCAACTGCACACCAAATTACAGGTTCCTGTGATTACACTCTAAAAGATTCATTATGGTTGGCTATAATTTAGGAGAAAATAAACTAAAAATGTTATTGCCTGCAATCCATAAATCATACAACAACTAGGAAAGATGTAATTGACTATTGCCAGACTGGTCAAATCAAGAGACGATTTAAACAGAACCTGTTTGACAACATGAAGAAAAACCTTACAAAGCAACACATCATATCCCAATCAAAGGAAATTCAAGGACAGGAACAAATTTATTGACATTTATCAGTTTAGAAAGGTTACAAGGCAATTTATTAAGACTTTCGGATGTCAAAGAACAGCAGTGAGGCCCTTAAATACACATGGAGAAAACATGGAAAAGTAGAGAACCTTAACAGTAGAGGCCGGCCTACCAAGACTGCTCCAAGAATTCATCAATAGCTACTGTATGTTTCCATCCAATTGTAATGCAAATTTTGAGCAAACACTTGAACTGTCGCCTAAAAAGGGAAAAAAAGAAAGTAAAACATGAATTATTTGTGTTTCCATTTCCTGGTGTGAAACAAATCAACCAGACTACGCAAAGTTTGTCAAATTTTGAAGTTCTGTATGGCTGTAATAAACAGGAAGTAGAGTTTGCAAACTAGCATAGATCTTACATATCAGAAAAATGGAGAGTTCTCCTGTGCGAGATGAAGAGCGGGAAATAGATTTTTCTCAAGGTTTCGTGACTCCCTTCAACTCCCGGTCTTCAGAAAATTTGCTTTTTCAAAACTTATTCAGCAAATGTGTTTCCGTCTCTCCTTTAGCATATTAACTATTTTTCGAAAAAGCCCAAACCCTCTCAAGCAGGCGTAAAAACGTTTTTGCAAAATTATCTTGAATTTTGCCATTTCTATCAACCTTTTCTAATTAGATACTTGAAAACATACATAAAAAGCATTGATGGAAACACGACTCTTCCACAACGATGTAAGAAACTCAATTAAACTCCAGTTATCACAAAGACCTTATAGCATTTGTTGCTTTCAGGTGCTTTGCAGCAGCAGGGTTGGTAATAAACTAAACTGCATCTTGTATTTACTCCGGTTAATTCAGTTAGGCGTCAAAATTTGTTTGATCTTAAACATTTTGGTGCAACACAAAACGGCAAAAATCTGAAAGGACACAGTGCTGCAAATTTTTTGATTTTATCTAGAGCAGTGTTTCCCAACCCTGGTCTTCAAAGCACACTATCCTGCATGTTTTAGATGTTTCCCTGCTTTAATATACCAGAATCAGCTGATTGCAGTTCACAAAACACCTGTCAACTGAGGTCACCTGGGCTGAAGCAAGGAAACACCTAAAACATGAAAGGCAGTGTGCCTTGAGGACCAGGGTTAGGAAACACTGCTCTAGAGAGCAACAACAACAAAAAAAGACAAGTCATACTACATCTGCACACAATCTGCTTCCCCCAGAGATTGGATCGCACTTTCATAACAACAAATGTGTCCTAGCAGGCACACCTAACAGACAAACAGTCATGCTGTGTCTGTTTACCTTAATTTGAACCTGAGAAAAAAAAAGTCTTGGCAATCAGACGCAAAACTTGTAAGTACAAGTGGAGGACAGTCAGGGGGAACAATCTGACCTAGTTTCTCCTGGTCCGACCACAGCAATGCACACAGCAATTTCAATCTTTCCCTTTTGTCTGGTGACCAGAGCTAAGCTGGGAACTGCTCTGCAGGATTACTGTCCACTTAAATGATGAAGTTAAAGTTTGTTCAACTTCACAACTAAATATTCACTGTTTAGAAACTGAAGATCTTTAAACTTTCACAGGTATTAATGTGAAGAATTTAACGTACACCTTGGGTTTTGTTTCTACACTAAAGGAAAAAAAACACACTTTACAACAAGATAATTGGTAAACGCCTGACTGAAAATGATTGAGTGTGAGGAAGTAAAACATCTGAGTTTGCAAAGAGGAAGGAAAGAGCGTTGACAACTGTGAGAAAAAACTGAGTCTTATGTAAAAAAATAAATAAATAAAAAATAGTACATCTATATCAAACCTGAAGGCCTTTCTCATATTTAACCTCAAATTAGTCGGACTACTAATTTACATTTTTATTTTAATTGAAATTAAAGTTCAAATAGGGTCAAAAGGTCAGATTAGCTACCAGAAGCAACAAAGACACTCACTATAGCGACTTTATAGTAATAACTGAGTTATTCAATCTCCGAATTTGAAACCTTAACCCTTCCTCAGCTGATAACACCAACTTGTTCCACTCCTGTGAGCTTTGCTGGGGTAAAAGTTTCGCGCTCTGCACCATTATTCATCAACAACTGGTACTATTAATTAGTAGTAGATCGTTTAGCTAGCTAAACATTTTGTCCTCTCGATGCTGCATTCAAGGGCGCGCAGACAACCGAGGAAATCAGAACGTAACGTAACGGTTCTGATTCTTAAATTAAGATGTTTTTTAAAATATATTAAATTTATTTAAGTAGTATGTATTCCAATTAGAGTACTGTAATTAGGAAACATTGTCGAATCTACTTTTTATAAATAAAATTTAGCCATATGCTTATTTCATTGTCTAAATCACATTATTCCTATTTGGCTTTTAGAAGGCGAGGTTCAACCGCTAACCTACTTATGTAAGCAACTTCTTTTATTGTATAACAAAGAACAATAAATGTAGTTTTTGCTTTAAACCTTAACTGACAGTTAAGATAGCACTCCGAACTAAAAATGATTATTTTCTGCATTTCCTCATTCACTGAATGTAGCACCGACAGTGCTATAACGGCTAGCTCGGCTCGCCAAGCTCAAGCCAGCTCCAGCCGGCTCGCGCCAACACTCCGTCGCCGCCGCATATGAACAGGGAGCAACAAAAAAAATCCACTCCTCACCTTCTCTGCCGAGACATCGATGGCGGACTGGTTGTAAAAGGAAGTGACAGTCTTCGACCGCTCTCTTGCCAGTTCTGAGACACCCTGCGCTGATGATGTGGACCGGAATCTGTGATTCCCGGTGCCTGACTGCAGCGCCGGTAATGTTTTGGTTGCGGGAGTCAGTAAGAGGCTGCCGATCCTCGGCCCGGCCCTGCCTGTGACACCGCTCAGCATCTCCGCAGCTATGCCAGCCAGTCCCGGTCGCATTTGGAGAAGAGCTGTTAGCGCGAACAGGGCTGGCCCGTTCCTGGTGCAGAAGAACGGAATTCTGCAACTGCTATGAAGCCATTAGGGTTGTGTCGTTGCGCACAAAGGCACGAATCTGATCTCAATACAGTAGAGACAGGGTATAGAAAGGCCTCTGTGCTTATTGGTCAGTAGGTCTAAGATGTACGGTAACGACGAGGCAGCGCAGCCAATCAGCGAGTCAGTCAGAGGCGGAGCTAAGTATAATCAACGCCCCAGTCACAACGGCACATACTGTACTTTGCACGGCATGTGATATGGACAAACAATAGTGGTAACATAATTTTTTAAAATAGAATAAAATTATGCAGCATAAAAATAAACAAATTGTATTTGTACTGCCCTTTACAATATCAAAATCTAAAAATGCTTACAGACAGGGCTTAATAACATGCTTGATTAAAAAACAGAAAAATACTTAAGTAAATAGTTTTACAATTAATTTCTCTGCAACATAACTATATTGTTATCTGCAGCAATGTAATTATAGATTGTATTGTTCCCTGCAGTTTATTTGTTATTGATTCTTTTCTTGTTGAAGAAATAAGGAAAGAAGCAGAGACAGAAACAAGAATACTTGGTCTCTAACCCAGGCTGGTCAAATCTTTAAATAAGTGGTTCAAAAAGATGGCAAGCCTTCTAAATCTCCAGAAAGAGAACACAAAATGTAAAAAACTGATTAACACCTACATATAGGAACAATAATCCAGTTGGATGTAATAGAAGCATTCAATTCAATTCAAATTCAGGATGGTTTGCGTTGTCCATCATTTTCTTGATTATATGAAGAATCCAATTTTTTTAAATATAAAAATAATTTCACTTTAGATAAAAGCCCGGGTTCAAAACAGATTGCTGTACAAGTGAACAATCCAGTTTTTCAAAAGGTAGAGTTAGAGTTTAATATAACCCTGAAATGTTTGAGATGGAAGTGAAGAATGGCTTTAGGCTATCCAGCTCCAAGTGAGAATAACTGTGATTACCAGTAGTAACAAACATTGCTACTTCAATCTTTTTCTCACTGAAGTTGAGGAAATCTGAAGCCGTCCAGGCTTCGACTTCGATAAGACACAGAAACAATGGTTTTAATGAAGTAGAAAAAATATTCTTCAGCTGACGGTAGATCTTAGCGTCATCAGCATATGAACAAAAATAAATACATTTTCCAAAAATTAAACTTAAAGCTGCAGTATGTAGCTTTTGTAATAATAATAATAAATCAATAATCAAGCTCCTCGGCCTTCTCCCAGTGCTAACTAGAAACAAACAAATCAGTTCCAGGAGGAGGGTGCTGTCAATCATGCACCGTTGATCCCCCTCCCTCTCATATTTTCTTGTCCCCGTCAGGAAAGCTTGTCATGAATGCTAAGGCTAGTTAGCATTTCTTCTGATGGCAATAGTAGCACCAGGAGGAGCTCACACAAGCTACACCTTCATGTTGTAATTGCAAAGTCATCAGAAATAAAAATGCAAAAATCCAAGCAATTCTCAAAGAGTAATATGTTTTAATGGTCAATTTTGGACAACAATTGAGTCACAGATCGTTTCTGCAAACATTTTTAAATCTCAATTTGTGTCTGTTATTTTGACCAAACTATGCATTCTATAATAGCAGGTAAAAACTATAAAACTGCTATTATAAAGAAAGCTGATATTGTCTTCCAGAGAGCAAATCTGTAACTGTATTAGATGTTCTGAATATGGGGAGCAGTATGCCAACTTCCTGAAGACATTAAAAAAAGAAGAGGAAGGATGAAGATCTTTGCAGTCTGGATAAAATGTTGATGTTCCAACAGATCACTGAATCATTTTTTTGAGGAAAATTCCAACAGAAGAAAACCTGCTTGAAAGTTGTTGTTAATTAGGTACATTTCATGTTCCTCAGGACAACATCTCACTCTTCCATATGACCGCCAAGTTCTTATCAGTGAGTGCCACCAGGTAGTGAAGCTCTGGGTCCATCGCCACACTGTTGATGGAGGGGCCCTCAATCCGGCCCAGGCTTTTCCTCACCGGGGTCGGCCATTCTAGCACCTGGAGAAACAAGAAAACGCATTGGAGAAAATGGAATATCTTAAAATGTGATTTATTCTTCACATTATTTCTTCTTTTGGAACAAATTAAAATGTTAAAATTGTCTGATGTAAAATATTTGCATTTTCTTAGACATTTATGAAACTCAATGACTGAGTCCATTAATACCAACAGGTGCATCTCAATTTAGAATACCATCAACGCTTCATTTATTTTACTAATTCAGTTAAGAAAATGAAGCTTATTATAAACAGACCAATTCCACAAAGAGTGATGTGTTTGTTTCTTTTACTTTTAATTACAGCTCATGAAAACTCATGCCTACTTCAAGTAGTCAGACATTTATATTCATTATTTTGACAAAATAAAGTTAGCAATACTCAACAACCATAAAACTGACAACATGAGCAAAATTTCCCCCAAAAAAATCACTTATTGAAGTGCAAACCATATATTTAGATGTGAAGTAACAAATTTGACTCATTGAGGGTGATATACTATGTTGTGGAACATATTGGGTGTCAACATGATTGAATCTAGCGCTTCAGCATTAGCTTATGCTAACTCCACATTAGCATTAGCAGATCTAAAATGTATGATTGGTGCTTTAGGGTTAGCACAACTAACTTTTTAGTTAGCGGTCCCAACCACTCTAGGTGTAAAACTGAGTGGAAGGAAAACGTTTAGTAGAAAACAGTGCAAAAGCAAAAGGGAAAGCTGCAGTAAAGCTAACTTAAGAGTTCAGGGGCAGATTCACAATGTTTGGAGTGCGGCCAAAGATAAAGACTGGTTACATCTGTTAATTCTCACTTAGGATCAGGAGAAAAAGAACTGGACTTTTGCTCAGTGGTCCAAAGTCCTGTTTTCAGATGACAGTGAAGTTTGCATTTCATGAGCATCCCAGTAAAACCACAGACTGACCTTCTCCATGCTAAGCCACATTGTTGCAGTAATTCTTGCAAAAGGAGCCCAGACCAAATACTGACTGCATATACCGTAAAATAACTGGACAAACTGTCCAGTAGGTCCATATTTGTTATTATTAATCAGTTTTGTTTAGGTGATGGGTTGTAATCTGAGCAACTCAAAATATGAATAACCATCTCTTTTTGCACATAATGTTTAGCAGTCAACAGATGCCTGCAGATGGTTTGTTTACCATCTGGCTCCATTTCAGCCCAGCCACCATCTTCTCAGATTTCTGCCACTAGCTTGCATGGCATATCGTTACTTTAACCACCAACTGTTCAACCCAAAGCAATGTTTATCCTCCTGACTCTTCTACTGTAGCCTATGAAGGTAAACAGAGAGAGAAAGAAGGAAAAAATGGAGTAGAAATGAAATACCTCAGTGGGTGGAATGGTTTTCTCTCTCTGACCGCTGTTCTTCTGGAGGTTGGTGACATGATAAGTCCATATTTGTCCCTTGTCGTCACCACAAACTATGTAGGCCCGTCCTGAAGACGACACATGCCGGAAGTTAGTGCTTCTGCTACGAACAAACAGCCGGGAACATTCAGCAGCCGGCCCCAAACATCCAGCCAACCAAATAAATTAGGAATGTCAAACTCCAGTCCTTGAGAGTCGATGTTCTCTAACTGTACATGACAGAAGGTTCTACAGGTTCTACAGCGTCCTGCTAATGATTGCATTATGTGACGTCGGACCTGAAGGGCTAGAGACACCTGACATGTAGTTTCTGAAGAGGCTTGCTAAAAAATTTACAGTTACACATTAAAAACAATCAGTTAGAAAACAAACGGATAAAGACACTAGATGGCAAAGAGAGAGCATGTACTGATTTATTCAGGGATCCTACACAGTCGGTAGAAACCCGGGAGCATCTAAATGGGTCATCCGGCCAGGTCCAGCAGAACTCACCTGGGCAGGTGTTTAGAGACAGGTAGGGGACGTCAGTGGCGGCCCACTGCAGCTCAGCCAAAACCACGGCACACACCGACCCGCTCCTCCTGTCTGGCCGCTGACTCCTGGTGCCGATCCAGCTCCACAGGTAAATGGACCCGTGGGTGTGACTCTTAGAGGCTGGTGTAGCGCCCCCCACAGGCAGCAAAAAGAAACAAGAGAAGTTTGTGTTTTAAACTCAGAACCTCAAACCACCAGGATAAAATTGAACAATAAACACTATTAAACCATTTATAGTTGTCTAAGAATTAATTACTTACAGCTTACAGCACCATCATGTGGTCTTTAGCCAGAACTACATCTGATAATGAAGAAATCTAACTTACCCACTACATCATCAGTGAGAAAACTCAACCCATCGATAGTGTGGTAGTTGTGTTGTTTGTCCTCCATCTTATAAACGGGGAAAGTTATTTCCATTTTGTTTGACCTTAAAAAACAACAACAACAGTAATCAGTGCTGGCTGGTCGTCATGGAGCTTTGCAACATGTTTCCTGATTAATCCTAGAACCTCTAAAGTTCCTTCACCTCTTTGTGGTGCTGTTAGCTCCCAGCTGTGTGTTGTAACAGAACAGGCCGTCCTCGCAGGCCGTCAGAAGGTGTGTATCAGGGGAAGCTGGGGGCAGGCAGATGTGCAGAGGCGTGGTGCCGACCTCCAACGTCAGCAGCTGACTGCAGGGAGGACGAGAAGGGAGTTCAAGACAAAACCTTAAAAACATCTGGACTGGTTCGGATCTTTCAACAGTTTAAATTCAGTTCAAATCATTTTATTTATTAAGTGAAATTAACTCATATCATCGAAGTATTTTCAAACAGTCGCCCTGAGAAGAATGAACCTCCAGTAGCAGTTAGTCCTCCAACGAATCTAATGAGGCCTCTGACTTAAGATTGTTGCTGTATGACAGTCTCAGACGATATTCCACAGCAACTTGTCCTGGATGACACCATTGGTTGTTGGCAAACTCTGCTAATCCACCTCATTTGCTCTTGGAGTTCTTCTTTAAATCTCTGTATGACTGTACACTTAAGGAGATGTTGGAGTAGGGGATATGATCCTTTTCCCATCCAGATGGATGAGAAAGAATCTCTAATTTGTGGATCGGGGAAAATTTGCTACAATCTACCAAGATTTCATCAACATCTGTGTTTCTATTAAACTGTGATGTGAATTTTGAGCAAAGAAAGAAAAAAAAAAGGAAAATGCAAATTTGTTTCCATCTTTTTCGGAACAACCTAAAACCACATCAAACGAGCGTGAAAACTTTTTTTGTGATATCGGGGAAGTTATTCCAAATTTGACCATTTCCATCTACTTTTCTAATGCGCGTAAAAAACTGACGGAAACACAGTCACAGCCATGTTTCAAGGAGGGAAGGGTTAATTTGGGTTGATTTTCTTGCCATTCTGTGTTTTTGNAAAAATGCATGAGTAATAGTTACCGTGTTGACAGATGTGGATCAAATACCTGATGTTCCGTTTCCTTTTCCAACACTGCTTTATGTTGACCCATCACATAAAATCCTGATAAAACGTGAGAAAGTTCCAGAGAAATGATTTTGGGATAAAAGAACTTCAGTCAGTCAAACTTACACAACTTTGAAGCTGAAATGCTTGTCCATTCCTCCGATATCCCACATGATTATTTTGTTGTCGTAGGAGCCGGCTGTAAGAAAACACAGGCTGAAGTTGGTAAAAGACAAAAATAAATAAAGAGGAAACAAACTCAGGACGCTGTTGACAGCAGAGATGTGGGTAAAATGTACAAAGATCTGAACGGTGAGGCTAGAATGAACTTTTATATAAAGATCTGATAAACTCAGGGGAAAAATAAAGTCATGTTCAAATCCCTGCAAAATTAAGAAGACAACTAAACAAGACAGGAATGATTTAAAACATTGGTGTTCAAATTTTTTAAACTACTGGTGGCCCACAAAATTAATTAAATAAAAAATGAAAAAATGTGTTTATTGTGATGTTTTTTTTTTTTTTTTTTTTTGATTGTACCCACTCAACAATAAACATTTTTTTAATAAAATCTGAATATCAAAAAAGATCCAAAAGTAAGAATGGGCTTCAAACTGCTGCCTTGATTGAAGAAAAAGACAATTTCCCATTTTTTGCAAATTTTTGACTTGTGGTGAGGGGCCGAACAAAATCATTTCAAGAGCCACAAACCCCCTCATGAAACACTTCAGACACCCTTGATTTAAAGTGTGCTGCTTATTTATTCTATTCAAGTTTATTTAATCAAGGACTGTTACATGATAAAACCAAGCAGCTCTTATTTTGTACGAAGGTTTTCTAGCTAATTTGCAAATCCAGCAAAATTAGAAATGAAGGATTCCCATCTCACACACCCTAACACACACATGCTGAATTACTGTAAGTATTAGTAAGAAATACACGAGATGCACATCCGAGGAGATGCATATCAGCTGTTTTTAACTTACCTTGGAATTTTTTATTCACCTGCGAATGAAAAAGTCTAACTCTATGATGATGAAGAGGTGGATGTTAAAAACGTATTGGATGTTCAAGTCAGACAGTCTGGATAATCATTTTCCTATTTAAACCTTTTCTCCTGCTGATTTAATTTAATTTAAACATGAGATTGGAGGTGAAAAAACACCCTCTTTGGTTTGAAATAACATGCGGTCAGTAAAAACTCACTGAAGAGGAAGCTTCCCTGCCGGTGGTTGAAGCGGAGCACCGACAGCGACTTCCGGCTGGCTCTGAACTCGCCGTACGCCATGTTGTTCCTGGGGTGGATCAGCTTGACGAGTCCTCTCTTTCCACCGGCGGCGAGGACACTGCAGGGCTGAGACGGAGCGCTGCCACCTCTGGACATCAACACAGTGGTCCAGGCCAGGGAGAAGAACTCCTGTCGTCAGGGGCAACA
>CAEGAG010145528.1:0-15766 GCA_903067065.1 Brachyrhaphis terrabensis
GTGTGTCTCGTTCCCTTGATTACCCTCTGTGTATTTAGTCCCACCTGTGTCCTGTGTTCCTCGTCGGGTCCTTGTCTGATGTACGCCAGTCTGTTACTCTGTCCATTCGTGTGCCTTGTTGCTACCTGTGAAGAGCCCTGGTTTCCGCTCTGCAGTGCCGCCTTGGTTGTTGGACTATTTGGACTTGTTTATTCTTATTAAATCATCATCATTCTATATATTACCTGGGTCTCCAGCGTCTGCCTCACCACCTCACCACACATTTCCTGACAAACTTTTTGTAGAGGATACTTGAAATATTTTAAATATCCAAAACAACAACCAAAAGCAATAAAAATGTTGAAAATTCATAAATGAAATGGATTATGAAGTCTGTAAACAGAATTGACCTCCAAAACATATCAGGATGGAAATTATGAAGCTCAATTTAATTTATTATGCACATAGCTGATTTATTGTTCGCAGCAGAGCAGAAACCAAACTGCTTGGCTAAATTCACCAACCTGTGTTTTTTTTTATTTTATTTGAAAACGCAGCTCATTTTGTTAAAATGTTAATTATTTTCCTTATTTTTAATCATTGGAAATGTCAGCTGTCCCAAACAGACCTGGGAGAAGAAGTGTTTAAAGCAAATGGGTAAAATAAAACATTTTTTAAAAAAGAACTCTCATTCTCAACTTTGCTTTTGTCTTTTTTGTATTTTTGTTCTTGTTGGAGAGATGTGATCAACGATTAACGGGGTGAAATCAAAGTTGTCCTTAAATGGAAATGACAACTCCTCTGCCATTTAACAGGTCTCAGGCTCGCGTCTCATTATGAGGGAGAATAGATTACACCCTCATCTGGAAACTCAACATCAGGCTCATATTACAGCGGCTCAGTTAACCGGAAGTCTTTGAGCATGTTTGCGATTGGGAGCGCCGACTCTGGCCCCGCGCCGGCTAATGAAGCTGATAATGAAACTTCTCCTTTAATTAACAGGTCACGCGTTAAGAGGAAGTGCGGCGTGCGAGACGCCGCCGCGCACATGCAGGACACACACACACACACACACACACAATTCTGACTCAGACATATTTCCACATGATCAGAAAAGGACGCATGCAGCAAAAGAAATATCCTAAACGAGAAATAAAACTATGTGCGAAAAAAAAGCCAATTTACAGAAGATACTGGATGAGACTGTAAAGAAAAGTTTGTCTGCTCTGAGTGGGGTTCTTTAAGAGGAACCTCAATTTTTCAAAAGCATTCCCTCCTGACCCCAAACTACAAAGCAAAAGATTTCACTTCATTTATACAATTTCAGTTTCTCCTCCGTTTTTTCTCTCAAATCAATAAAGGTGAACTTTCCCCCCCGGACTAACTCAGAATACGTGACGATGTTCCACAAGCGGAACTGTGCGGTCCAGAGAGACGAGAACCAACAACACAAAATCAGCAGGATTTATTTCAAGCGGAGCAAAAATCACATTTTATTTATTATTAAATAATTGCATATTTTTTAGAGTAAAGTTTTTAATATATTGTTAAACTTCAATATATTATAGTTTCAGGTGTTCTGCGCGATTCTGCTTCTTCTTCTTCTGATTTGGATCAGATAATTTTTGACTCACTGCCTTTCACCTCTAGATGACAGACTGCAATCTAACCTAAATAAAACTTCACAAAAAGATGAAATATGGAAAACGGTCTCCTTCAAATTTATTACAGAGTGCCAGAAATGTCTAAATGAATAAAACATTAGAGAAGGTTTTATTGTTAATTGGTCGGACTGCATTAGATTATCCAGTACAGTTGGGAATTTCCAATATTTTGAGGATCTTTAGGTCCCAGTGAGACCAGGAAGCTCACGGTTGTAAAGCCACAGAACATGGTGGCTCTGTGTGTGAATTAGCATTGCGTGTGTTGCCAGAAAAGCCGAGGCATTCAGAATTAGTGGGGACAGCCAAAAGCAACCAGACAGACACCAGAGGTGAGGGAGAGACATAAGATCAATAGTCTATTTAAACTGTTTTGTTACTGAAACTTGGAGCAGCTGTAAGCACAACAAAAGTTTCTGCAAAGACATTCAAGCTGTGTAATAAAAGAGAAACTTTTCAAGGTTCCTTGTCTTTGTTATTCTAAGCAACACTTATGGTTTTGTGATGTATAAAAGAACAGTTCAGAAAAAAATAAACATGTTTAATCTCGCTTTTCTCTAATAACCAGTTGAAATGGAAGAAATCTGAGGCAGAATAAAAACATGTCTATTTCTATTTCTTCTAAGAAACAAGCAGGAGAGGGGCCAACTCTCCGCTGACTGAACAGAAATGAAACAGAAAACTTGATCTAATGCCGCCCTGAGCAACTGCCAGTATGACTCACAAGAAAAGTTGCCACAGGTAGGTCTGTCACAATAATCAATAAATCAACTAATCACATAATAAATTAAAACAAACTCAATCCTTTTTACTTGCACAATTTATAGTTTTTCTCTTTTTCTACCAAATTCTGGATGATAAAAGTCTTCAATCTGGTGTTTTGATTATTTGTCGTTTCTGTTTTGTTTGTTTATTTTGTATATTTAAAATGTCTTCTAGTTCCAGTGGTAAATGTTAATCAGAAATTAAAGTTTATTGATCTGTAAGAATGTCTTCTTGCATTATTATTATTATTATTGATTATCGTTTATCGCGACAACTTCTGGCGCAATTTATCATCCAGCAAAATGTATTATTGTGACAGGCCTAAGCCACAGGAAACAAATGTCACAGAGATTTATTTTCTATCAGTGGCTTGACCTCAACAACATTTGCTAGCTTGTACCTAAAAGTGCTAGAAACACAATATTGTCTCAAGGGAACATTTCCAACATTTTCAGTATGTCAGATGCTTTAAACTATTTCACACTTTGTCAACTTACTTTGCTTAAGATTCTTGTTAAAATAGATTAAAGATTGTAACCATTCCATGGCATGTTTGCTCTTTTCTGATTAATGCTGCCCTTGGCCAATCTGTCTGCTCATTTGGATTATGTCTGAATTGGGATTAATGAGAGTACATGCCGCACATTTCAGATTTTTGCTTGTAAAAAATTATAATTTCCTTCAACTTCTCACTTTGCGTTTGTTCGTATTGTGGTTGTGACGAGACACAGTTGTAAAAGAAATGAAGCAGCTATAAATACTTTTGAAAGGCGCGAAATCTGTAAAGGTGTAACTGATAGCAGAAACTCACTGCAACACAGTGTTTTTAGGCCATTGTCAGTAAATTAATGGACTCCTGTGCATGCAGATGAAGTCTCAGACAACAGAATGTAAAATATAAACACACTTCCAACTAAAGCCTCTCATTTGTGTAAAAACCAGGATCGGCCCTTTGTGATGTACGAACGCGCTTGCATATTTCTCAGAAATTAACCGATGCAGAAGACGCCGCCTCGGCTTTCATGCTCCCAGATAAACAAGTGCTTCAAAAGCTTTCAAACAGCGTCTTTACCCAAACAAAATGGCGGTGTGTTAAACATTCGTTTTCTGACAGATTCCTGATTCGTTTACATGGAGAACGCAGAGAGGGGACAGAAGTCATCTAGGAGAACTTAAAAAAAACTAAAACATTTTATTTGTGCCGAGGCTACCCCGGGATCATGATACACAAAGCACTGCATCCTCTCTCGCAGAATCCCTGCTGTCTGAATGATGTTCAGTAAAACCTGAACCGAACTGCAACCTGAACAGAACTCATTAAAAACAAGAAAATAAAATGAGAGGAAAAAACTGAACGTAAGAAACTTTTCAAAACCAACCATTACGGCGAAGATGTTCTAACTTTTTCCTCTTCTTGGAAACACATTTTCCTTCATATATTTCTTCTACACAGATCAGACTTTAAATATGTCAAAGTTAAATTAATAATTTTCACATTTTTCCTCCCGATAAAAAAAGGAAAACCTGGCAGGAAGATGCGGTTTGCAGCTGCAGACCTGAATCAAAATAAAGGCAGAGAAGTTCGTCTTTATAGTGAGAACATCTCGAGATTTTTTTCCCCCTCAATTCGACTCAGTTTGCATTTGAGAAACTCTGATTCGCAGTTGGGTTTCATCAAGTTGGGCCATTATTTAACATTTTCCTACAAGTTTGCAGTTCAGCTCCCAGCGTGAAAAGCTCTCCATATAAGGGAAGAGAGAGCGCTACATTGGCACTAAATTAAAAAAAAGATACTGAACAGAGTCTGATGCTAAATGTCATATATCTGCCTGATAATTATTCTCAACCTGTGTTTATCATCCTAAAATGCATTTCTAATAGATTTACACCGTGTGTGGTAGATGGATAAAATCACCCGAGCCGTCTGATCCATCATGTGGGCTTCTCTTAACAGGCTTGTCAGTGTCCTAATGGAGCTCAGCGAAAGTGCAAGCACAGAAGCCCCGGGAGGGCAAACAAGTGATCTGTCTCTGCTGTCGGCGGAGCCCAGTGGCAAAAGTCATGTTTGTCGCTGTTTTGGCCACAGCTGCCTGGCAACTGCCACGGCTATTAGCCACGGACGGAATATGAGACCAAATCCAATCAGATCAGGTCATTACAGAGCGATGAGATGGAGAGGAAATGATGGAGGGACGGGAGGCGGAGTGAGAGATGGCTGATAGAGGGAGGGAAGAGCGCACGAGGCGGCGGAAACAATGGCGTGGAGAGATGACAAGATGGGAGGAGACAGAAAAGAAAAGCTGGGAGAGGGCGAGAAAATGACAACAGGAAGGAAAGGAAAGTAATCCGAGACATCACTGCCAATTACAACCACACGCAAGAAGGCCAGAGATCACACACACACACACACCCCATCACTCACACACTTGGATGGACATGCATAATTAATAAGAGTCAAAGTCAGTCAAGTTTGTGTTTTACCGACTTAGAAGTCGAGTTGAAAGTCTTCAGTCCCGTTTTAAGTGTTTCTCGCCAAACTGAAATTAAAATCAGCAAAACCTCAAAGACAAACACTTGTCTTGGGTTGGTTCTAGAAAAAGAGAATCAATAATTACTTTCTCTAAAACTGATACTGAGGGAGTTCAGTCACTGCACTTTGACTCAGCTGTCAAAAACGAAGACAAGCGTAGAAACCAGTGTTTGAATTAAGATCCATATTAGAGATAAATTGACCATCTAGGGATCCAATGAAAGTCCAATAATTTGACTGCCCATAAGAGGTGGAACAATTAGACGCAAAAATAATCAGAAATGTTGTCAGGCTATGATTAGTTGAAGCTACTCCAAGCATTTGGTATACTGTAGTGATTATATCTTCATTAGTGCAGACAGAGTGTCCACATAGTGTAGCCTGAGATAGAATATCTCAGGAGACAACTAAATCAATCAATAAAAAAAATGTCAATAAAAATCCCATCTGAATATTATGCCTTACGTGGATACAGAACTAAATGCATATTGCTGATCAGTAGCTGACAGCATTTACAGGAGTTATGGACAGAATGCACCATATTCTCAAAGGCACAGGAAAGAGTTACTGAAATGTTTTGTTTTTTCTTATCAAAGTTGGATATTTTCTTATGCAGTTCAAATGTAGGGCAAATACATTACAGTGATCAGATTTCTATAGCTTAAATTTGTATGACATGTTGCACTAAAGGTTCCCCCATAGTCTTCTTTCCTGGAGCACACTCTTAAAGTTGCCTGGGGAGTTTCAAGCATGTCTTCTTTCCTCTGAGTGGAGCACCTTTTTTTTTTCCAGACCAATCAACCCTGGAGCAAAGCTCTGCAGAGTGCTCATCTTAAACTGCTCCTATGAACACACACTCCAATCTCTGTCACAATGCTTTGCAGCTCCTTAAAAAATTGCCTTTGCCCTATTTGGCACCTTCTTGATTAATGTCCCTCATGCCTGGCCCCTGAATTAGTGGGCTATGGCCTTTTCTGGCAAGTTGGTGTGCAGCCACATTCTAGAAAAGATGGCTTAGTTTCTGAGAAGTGTGCTTTGCTTGGTGGCTTGGCACACTGGGGCACCTGTCACAAAAGGTTTCTTATATTAAAAGAACTCAATTAAGTATATTTGCAAAGAGAGCTTCTCTCTCACACAACAGATTTCCTTGCGGTTCTTAGAATGCCTTGTCTTTTAGGCAGACAGCCTGTAATGAAAGGATTTAAAAAATATAGAATAGGCTTTTTATACTACCTCTATATAAGGCTGGCTTATTATAAGGGTATGGGTTACCTTCAATCATCTCCATAGTTATGCTGTCATAAGTTCAGACAGCTACAGTACTTTATGCAGAGAAGCTTAGAAATGTTGAAGTCTTTTGTTAGCCAAACACAGAATAGTGTTAGATAGAGAAAATATGTCTACTGTGGTTTCATTAGTCCAAAGGACATAGTTGATGGTCTGTTTAGAAGGAAAGTTGCAAATACCAATTAAGCAGCCATAATATGTTTAGAGATAACAGGCTTTCTCTGTCAACTCTTACAGAGAAACCAAACTTGCTACATCTTTTCTAATTTTGGTAATTGAGGGGTGTCAAGCTTCGTAAAGCCCAAAGAAAGAGTAAATATGCCTGAATATCTCAATTTTTGCAGAAGTGGAAGTGTCCTAAATATCTCTCTGTAGAAAGATAAACTCCAAAAATTTAGGACATTACCTCAACTGTTCTGAGACCGGCGAGCTTCATTTAAGTTATTAGGTCATTGATGATGTTTGACTCTTGGGAGGATAGATCTCTTTCTGAAATGCAGTATTAGTTTTACGCGAGATGTAATGGGAACTACAAGTCAGCAAAACATTCATAAAGATGCTTTTTTGGCAAAGGTGAGAGAATCTTTTTGGTCAGTATTGTTTTGTGGTCTAAGAGTTATCGAATTGTGGCCATTTTGGAACAGTTTGTGCCTCGGTGTTAAATCATAAAGACTGACCCTAGGGAAGGTAAAGCCTGCTTTAGATGTTCTGGATTCTTCTATGAATCCTAATCGAGTCGTTGTTGTGCTCTTGGTGTAATTTTTGTAGGCCCTTGGGAAGGTCCACCACCGTTAAACGCTTTCTCTATTTGTTTAGCAATTTCTCACGGTGCTTTTTTGGAGTCTGAAAGTCTTAAAAATGGCTTTTGAACCCTTTCTAACTGATACAACTAATTTCCTATGTGTTCTTTAAGCTCATCAGAATGCAGCATGATGTTTTGCTTTTTTAGATCACATAGCCTACTTTGTGTTATTAGACAAATCAGATTGATCTACTTTGTTCATCAGACTAATTTTTTTCACATAGGTAGGTTTATACAAGTTGTTGCCACTTAAACTGGGTTATCCTTTTCTGATAAAAATTTGTTTGGTGATCTAAGGAATTGTTCCAAATCCTAAGGATGACACTTCAATGTCACAACACAAAGAAAGGCTGCTGCAGATTTTCTCTTCAACCTCAGAGGCACAGTTGGCTAAAACCTTTTGTTGCATACCTTCTGTGGGTGTAACTGTCTACAGCCGTGAATGAAAACAAATATATAGGCTCCAGTGTGTAGTGCTGATACTCATCTGCAGCCAGACAGCATGAAGAGAGATAGAAGCAAAAACATGGTGGTCAAAAAAAAGTGGCGGAGGGAAATATTTTCTCCTCAAACCTCTAAAACATGCCCTTCCATTTTCAATCACAGTGCAGGATTCAAAAAAACACAAACACGCCTAATATCTCCTAGATGTTGCGTTCCTTTAAGAGAAATGAAACAAAACTTGATGCAAGCCTCGACTCAGTCCTAAAACGGCTTCCTCTACTTATTCACAAGTAAGTAGAGTGAGCTGTGAGCAGCAAAATGAGATTTACTGCTTTGTCACACCCCATCATTGTCAGTTTGACATCTGTAACACGTGAAATTGCGATTTGAAAGCCACAGACGCGCTATAGATGCAACTTTGCTTCCTTCTTGGTCAAAATTTGCGAGGGCACAAACTATAATTCATCCAGATGTCAAGAGGAGGAGCTGTATAAAAGGTGCTGCGAAGCAGTTACAGCTTTGAAGAGAGATTTTGCACAGAGCTGAAGAATAATTTGACGTGGATTGAGGTTTTAGCAGAGAAAGGAATGATAAATGGGGAAGAAGAGAAAATAACATCTTAGCACCAAAGACACCAAAGGCAACCCAAGAACAGAAGATATTAGAAAGATGATGAACAGATAAGAGAGGAATAAAAAAAAAAACAGCTTTTATATATTACAGATAGGAGATGGAGGACATTTTCTGAGACTAAAAAAAAGTATATGTGAAAAAAAGTACAGCGCCTCGTAAAAAGATTCAACCCCTTCAAACGCCTTTTGTCACATAATGATAGACTTTTACATTTTACAGTGTGATAAACACACAAAGCAGCGCATAACTGTCAATATCCCAAGATCTGGGAGTCTTGACTAAAAATGTCAAAAAACACTCATTACACCTCACAATTTGTGCTAAAGCAATTAACTAATTAACTAACTTAGTAATCGATTAATCATTAACTAAGTATAAATACTCAAAGAAAGGCTAAAAGTGTACAAGAATATATACATTTTGCTTTAAGAAAAAAGAACAAAACCTTGTATATGTTCTACCCAGAACTCAAGAGGCACAGTTTTAGCTTAGCATGGTTCAAATCCTGTCTATTATGCACCTTTTTCCTATCCAATTATTAATTGGTTAATCCAAAAAATTAAACTAATCAACTTTACACTGTCGTGATGTTAAGTCCAGCAGAAAGGACTGTTGATGCAGATGTATCCTTTGCTACAAATGATCCAAGCATACACTAAAGTAATGCTGCTATTGCATTTTAGACAATAAAATGTTATAAATTATTAATAGTTTTTTTCCTTTAAGTATTTCTGATAATGCATAAAAAAGGTTTAAGTGGTTAAATGAAAAAAATTTGCAGAATGCGGCAGTTTTTAATCCAACTAATCAATTAATCGTCAGAATAATCAATAGAATAATATATGTTGACCTACAACATTGAATCCAAATAAAATACATTGAAATTGTGTATATATATATATCTTTAAATACTTCTGCAAGCCACTGTACAGTAATCCGTGTGAATGGAAAGACTAAAATTTGAGAGGGAAATGAGAGAGTGATCTCACATGTATCACATTCAGCGTCACACAGGCACTTTGCTCAACCTCAGTTATGATTCCGTGTGTGTGTGCGTGTGTGTGAAGGTGCAAAGTCTGACTGTGCTATGTGAAAAACAAAGAGCTGGGTATGCGTCACCTGCAGTCAGAGTCGGTGGAGACAATGCGATTTCAAAGCAGCAGTATTTGATTATGCTTTTATTTCCTCTGAAATGGTAAAGCCAACAAATCATCACACACAATTCCACACAGCAGGGATCTAAAGTCCCCAAAAGAAAAGGAGGAAGTGAAACCATTACACCTGCTGCAGCTGCACAGCAGATTGGTCTTCTTTAGCTTCGCTGAGTTTCCTCATTCAAACTCGCTAATGTGAAAGCAGTTCGATTTACTACCAGAAGAGTACAAATGCTGAGAAAACAACTGAGTTAAAACTTTTAATTTGGTAGTTAAAGAAAATAATTTTCTTTTCACTTTCCATTGTGTTGTAAATTTGCTGTTGTGTTTTTGAATGCTCACGTTGCGGATGATTATCAGCCAAATTATTAGCATTTTAGAAGACAAAATTGTTAGCCAAATCTATTAAAACATGAACTTTTTACTACTTTTATTACATTTACAACATTTTATGATACTTCAGTCGTCATGGGAAGCCGAAAAAAAGAAGTGGTTCAAGCTATAATCTAGAAAATAGCTAGATTATAGTGCCTTTTGTTAACATTAAATGCAATAGAAGGCGCACAAGAAGAAAGAGAGAGCAAAAGCAGAGCTGACCAGGACACCTCATCATCCACAGAGATAATAAATGCATAATGCAACAACCCACCTTGTGATTGAGTCTTTTGAAAGGGGCACAGTTTGGTCATTTTGAGTGTTTATCTAAAACGGGTAAATTCAGATAGTGCAGTGCAAAAAAAAAGAGAAAGAAAGCAGTGCATTTCATTTTTAATCCAATTTAAAAAGATCTTAAATTACACGCAGAACTAATTCAACACAAGCCTGAGGAAGGCTGAACACTATTAGAAAAATGAACCCGGCCCATCCCTATAAGGGTCGACCCCTTTCAATGTGTTTCTAAGAGCCCCAGGTGTGTCTGATAGAAGGATTACATCCCCTCTGGTACCTGCTGATATATTAAACGTAGCAAAAAGTAACATTTGGTAGCTAATGCGGCAGATCTCTTAATGTCACAAGCAAAACAGTTAGAAAAACCTGACATGAAACTGAATTTTGAGACAAACACTGTTTAACCTCTGAACTTTTAAAAATGTTTTCACATTGCAACCAAAATCTAACACATTTCAATCAGATTCTGTTTGACAGACAAACAACTAATAAGTTGTCCTGTTACGAGATTCCTAGGCTATTTATGAAGGCAAACGTTGTCTGTGGACTTTAGCTGCACAATATATGCACGATTTATTTAGTTCTTTGTCTCCAGCTGAGGTTTTTTTTCTGCTCTTGAGCATGAGTGAGGCGTGATGTGGTCACATGGCACAGCTTCCACCTGTTCCAGATTAACCCAGTGTGCTGCGCTGCCAGGTTGGGATTAACCTCTCCACAAACACAGAGTTAGCACACACAAGTAGCAGGAAGTTCTCTGCCTTCGAAACACACAAACACACGTTTCCTGTCACATAGTCCTATGATAATTCCTAATGATGGATTACAGAGGCCGACTCTTGGTCGCCATATATTTTTATGTGGGCTCCCCACTGCGTGCCTCTTTCACTCCAGTCTTTCTCTTAGCAATTTATGTCTTCATAAAAGCAGACTTTCTTGTAATTACTGCTTCTGTAAAGAAAAGTAATCTGTCCTCCTGCTGAGTTTTATTAGACGGCAGAGCCTTGAAGGACTTTATCTCCTCGCTCTTCTCCTGTTAAGTCATTTCAGACACTAAATAGGAGCGCTACATTTGCAGTGTAAAGGGGTAAGAACTCCTTACTCATTATGGATGAGGAAATATAATGTTTTCAGAGACTTTCACACAAACACATGCACTCTAAAGCCCATAAGGGGTTAGGAGATTATAGCTGCTTGAAATGATGATGCCCGGTACCGACATAAAAAACTACTTACACTAAAAAATGACAGCCATAACTATGTTTAATACAGCAAGGCTAAATGACTTGTTTATGTGCGCTCTGTAATGGCATTTTCAGGAATAAATATCAATAAAGTGCTTGGTGTGAAGGCAATACTCTAACAGTCGTCTGCAAAAAGGGAACTCATGTCATATAATGCTAGTGATTTGTTCAGATACTATATGATAGAGCAACATACATTTGAGTGGTATTCATATTCTTGCTAGTAAAAATGTATATTTGTATTTATTCCCCTTTACTCCAACAACCCTAAATTAGGGGTGGGCGATATGGACTTAAAGTTGTATCACAATATTTTGTGGTACTATTGCGATAATGGTGAAATATTGTCATAGCAACACAAACGCTGTTCTTAAAAAGTAAAGCCTGGTGGCCCGCCAGGCTTATAATACACCATCCATAAGAGTTCAACATCATAGATGTCAACCACATCTGTGGAGTGTGTTTCACTGAGTTTTGTTTCATTGAGTTTTGTTTCATTGAGGTGTTTCATTGAGGTGGTTTTGTGTGTTTTCATAGGGGTTAACGTTATCTATCGTGACAGACAAGTGATCAGTATCAAAAGAAAATACATCTGAGAGCATTTTGATCATTTCTCTGAACTCTGATCCAGAACTGCACAGCATTCTGGGAGATAAAAGATCATATAAGTTCATCTGTACAAATTGTTGTTCACAGATGCTTTATGTCTTGTGTCTTTATGCAATCTGAGAGACTTTTCCATGTCTGGCTGTGTAAAGCTGGCAGAGACATAACCCATGACAAATACTTCTCTAATTGCAGTTTTCGCTAATATGGCTCTAAACAAATGCATACTAAACTTTTCAGACATTTAGTTGTTAAAAAAAGATAAAAATGAAATACCATGTCATGCTTTTCTTCTATTTCACAATTATGCAACACTTTGTAGCAGTGAAAGATGTAGCAGGAAGTGGTTCTACTCAAAGTTTAGGTAATAAAAAATGTTGTCTTCATATTTAAAGGGAGCCTAGAGAGATGTTATGCTAGCTATGAAACAGACAAGTGCCAGGGATCGTCTTACTGGTCCAACTCTCTGTTGGATTGGCAAAGAGCGCTCCCGAAGTGTCCGAGGATCTCGGAGATGTCGGCGCGCGGCACTACAGCCACAAGCTGCGGCCGCCATAGCCACAAGTGTCGATTACAGCACAACGTCCCATTAAATTTCCCATCCTTTTTCAAATTTCTCACACCATTAGCTCCAAAGACATTATCATTAAGCAGACTCGATGAGAGCCACTTTGGAAAGGAGCACAAACACATTGCAGATAAAATGCTCGCTGTCCGAATGCAACGTGATCGCTTCTTACTTCTGCAGCAAAAAAGAAAAAGAAAAAAAAGACAACCATCTTAAAATGCTCATTTAGTGTACATCAGTCACTGCGCTTAGGAATCTCATTTAAGGCTTGTTAACATTTACTTGCATTAGCTAGAATAAGCTGCTGGCCTTGCCCTCAACAAGCTGCAAAACTTCTCAGCGAACTTAACTGCTTAATTATTATTACTCATCCATTGAACTTTAACATGAAAAAGTTTGCGCAGCTTTGAACTTGAGTGAAGGGGGGGGGGAAAAAACTGTAGGAGAAATTATAGTTTTCCAAACTGCATTAAGAAACGGCAGCGCAAACCCGCCTCCCTCTCACCCTGGACTTGGAAAATAAATGCCTCCTGCTATTTGTTCGGAGAGAGAAAAACTATTAAGTAGCCACTATGTCTCCAACTGTGTTTACAAGATGGGGAAAGAGGCAAGCGCAATTTGATTTGTGCAGATATTTTGTGACACAATTTATTTAAAAGCACAGCTGTTAAATCACATCTAGGCAGGCCTGGTGTAGGACGATTTGTCACTTATTCTGATTAAAGAGGGTCTTTCATGGGGAAGCCAAGAGAGGGGGCTTCTGCTTGTAGAAAAGTCAGAGATGATTTCTATGACCTCTCATTAAGCTGAGGTTATTGTCAACATCGGAGCATCTAAGGCACATTTAGCAGATTTTGTTTTTATGGAACATGGACCTAGCAATTTTATTTAAAACTCAGTATGATTAAAAACTTCAGTATTATTGTATGAACAGAAGCATAAGATAAAAATCTACATCAATATTTAATTGCTTTTACTTCAAACATCATCAGTTGTAGTATGCCAAGTTTAATGTAAAAGAGCTTTAAATAACTAAGAGGGATGGGAGGGCTGCTTTTGTTTCTATTAATTCAATATAGCCTTCTATTACTATACATGCAAGGGTCCGTCGCTATTGTTTTGTTCTTTTCTCTCTTTCTGCAGGTGTAGAAGCAGACTCATAGGATATTGTTTGGTATTCCTTCTTTTCCCAAAACGTTCCTTCTTTTCAGTCTCCATGTCCATTATATTTTAAATAAACCCAAACCAGATTCACACAGACAGACACTCTTCCTGCCAGCATGAAGAAGACTGATGAGGCACCCCTTTAATTTCTAAAATACATCTGATATTTGGGCCAGGAAATATTCCCAAATAGTCAAATTCATCTTTTTTGTAAGCAAGGGGGAAGTGGAGAAGCTGTCTTGCAATGAGTTAACAGGCAGCAATAGTTTTGGGAGCAAAGCTGCAGTACTCTCTGGCTCCATACAGCAAGAGAAAAACTGAACATGGTCTTTGTCACCTTATTAAACGAAGGACTCTGATTAGCACATTCTGCATGGGGTTGGTTTTCCTTGAGGATGTGTGGGTTTTCTCAGGGTACTCCGGAAAATTTTAAATACTCCCTCTGAGTTCACTGTTGACTGAATTGTGCGAGCGGGTTTACTTATCTTTAGTGTTCCCTAAGGGCCTTCAGGACCAGGTGACTATAAAAAATGTAGATGATGTTCTATAAGCAGTGTGCAGCGAGTATGAAACGTGTAAAAAGGCAGTTCTCGTTTTTACCTCAAAACAATGACTTAAAAACACAAAAGCACCTGACTCATTCTGACTCTTGCGCTTCATTTGAATTCAAACCCTGCTCTAAAACGTTCTCCACTATTCTCTACGCTGCTTTCTCCACTCATGTCCCACTTGGAAGCTGTGCTCTGAGGAGATTAACCAGAAGACCAATTTGCTTCCTGATTTTAACTTGTCTTGTCCCTAATTGGCTCGAGGGGGATCTGAGGGGATCCTGCAAAAGGGGTGAACTTAACACAAAGTAGACTCCTATTCTTATTATTCTAAAAGGAACACAAATTAAGGCAAACCACTGACTTAATAGTGCTTCCAGTCTGCGGCATAATGTGTCTGTATGCTCTATCTCGGATTTAACACAGTAGCCTATAGATGTGAGAAACTCAAAAAAGGATTTAGTTTGGGCACCCGTGTAATGTACAGATTTAAATCAATGTACATAAGCAAATTGTTATGATAGTCATATAAAGGATTGTTTGGAGTTACCAGTATTGTAAGTAAGTTGTTAAAATTGATAAGGTTTGGCAGTAAAATAAATAAAATCCTAAATCTGTTTCACCTGACACTTTAAAGTAGACTCACCAACTATCTAATTGGGTAATTTAGAGTAGACAGGTGTGAAATGAGTAATTAAGGGTGTTTTCACACCTGATAGTCTGGTAGACTCGGTTCAACTGGGGACCAAAACTGCAACATTTGTTAAGTTTTCAGTTAATGCGGTTTGCTTTAATAATAAAAACCAACCAAACCCTTAAAAACATGTTCTTCCCCTGTCCTGTGGTGGCAAATGACACTTCAGATGACACGAGTACAACTTCCTTCTTCACAAAATGTAAACAAAAAGGGAGTGTCAGATTTTTGCAGTTGTAGAGTTTCTCTCTTTCGTCGTTGGTAAAAGACCACGAGCCATTTCTCCTGCTAGAGCTGCAGCAGCTGCATTGTGGAAACTCGAGGAAAAAAAAGGAATTAGTCACAGGAAAATGATTCGCCTACTACTTCAAACCACCAGATGTCCTTGAAATAAAAAGGAACAAGTTACTTCGATGTCTCATGTAAACTGCCCCAACTACATTGCATCTTGCAACTTTGGACAACTCAATCATTAGAGCTGATTATGCTGAATATCCTCATTTCCTCCTTACACTCAACATTTTCTTATGACAAAGATTTAGAAGAAGAAGTCAAGTTGATTTGATGAACAATACCATAACTCATCCAAGCTTAACTTCACCGCATATAGAAGAGAATATTTCAGCTCAGTGGAAGCTGTAGTTAATTCTACCAGCTGCGTTTTTAGTCTTTGCTATAACCCGCATATTGCCTCTTGAAATCATGTACGCATTTCATTTCACCTTTTCCGGCAAATAGCTATGGCATTGATTGAGTCAAGGCACCAGGCTGACATTTTCCCAACTCTCCTAATCACATAATGTTGCTCTGAAGGGGGCCGTTCAAGTAGGCAGCCGCTGAGTGACAGACAGGGTTTCGTGCAGTGGCAGGAAAAATATACCCGTGCAATGCCATTTAACTTGGCAAGCAGCACTGCAAAGAGGCAGAACTGGATATTAATCTCACATCTTACGTATACCTTTCAAATGCCAATGGCTAATGGCTAATTGCAAATAGACCAACTTCCCTGTAGGGTAGCAAG
>CAEGAG010145571.1:0-16101 GCA_903067065.1 Brachyrhaphis terrabensis
ATTTCATTCGGGGGTGTTTTCTTTTTTGTTTGCATGTTTTCTCTTTTGCTGCGCATTTGCACCTGTCGGCCACCGTAGCTTAAAGCAGGTAGCGCACAGCAAATGAGTGGAGACAGCAACAAACAAACGAAACTCAGACAAGGACCCGACAGAGACACAGAGACACAGGTGACACGAAATACACAGGGGTAATCAGGGAACGAGACACACCTGGGATCAATCAAGGGGAGGACAGGACAACACGGAGAGCACAGAGACACAGAACTTGAAATAAATACACAGAAAAACACAGAACCTGACAATTATACTCTTTGTTTATTTTTTTTAGTTGCTGCACTGTTTGTTTCACAGTGCATAGAAAAAAACTTTTTCCAGGGAATTTATATCAGCTTTTTAGCTTTCTGTTCCTGTTAACCAGATGTCTACAAATTCCAGTGAACTGACAGAACATTGTCAAAAAGTCTCCACAAAAATATGAGTAATTGATATTTCCATGCATGCAGAAGATCATTAGTTGAAATTATCGGTGCTGTTGTGATTTCATGTGTTGCTCCTGCCTTTCAGTTGTTGTTGAATCAGTCAGACTCAGTTCTAACACAGCATAGTTCATCAGTTACTGCAGCATTGGATTATAACACCTGATTGGGACAAGATTAAGATATTTTTTGGATGTACAACCTTTGGAGTGTGTGTTTTTATTTTTTGTTTTTGCTATCACTGCATTTATTTGACGTTTTAACCAGGAAGCCAAAGCCCTTCTCTTTAAATATCTGATTTAAACTGTAGAATTGTTCAATTAAAAGAGGTCACCACTAAGTCCTAAAACAAGGGAGCTTTCACATTACATACAGAAAACTGATCATCGCAAACAGACTAACATATAAAATGATTTCTACCTGGAAGTAAATGCTGTGGAGAAACAGATATTTATTCTAATGATGCTGCAACTCCATTTTGTCCTTGCATTGCTCCATTTTCTTCTTTGGTCCTTTGTTTTGATGCACACCAAGGCTATCAGGAGAGAGAATGTTTACTGTGGGAATATGATGCAGCAGGGACAGACAGCATCTCTGTAGCCAGAGGCTGCTCTCAGTTTTCAGTTCTGCAAATGAAAGCCAGAGTGAGGAGAGAAAGGTCTCCTCACTAATTTCACACAGTAACTCAAATATCTGGGAGCATGTATGTTGCCACACACACCCAGAGAGCGGCACCATTTCTGAGCGTCTCTCTCACCTCTCTGCCAGAACGCATTCAGATAGAAACACTGCCATCTGCTGCTTCCTTCCCGAAGGGATACCCTGAACTGGAACATGAACGAATCATTGTATTGAACAGTGCTGGTGAGGTGCTTGATGGAAGGTGACTGGCCTTATCGATTACAGTGACTTCCCTTTCTTCCCCCTGGTGGGGTTGTCTGTTTCAGGCACAGAGGCTCTGCAATGCTGAGCTGCAGCCACAGTTCACTAAAGCCGACAAATGAACCCCAGCAGGGATCTTTCCTCAGCTTTATTACTGAGTCACTGGGAGGACTCCCAGGGCACTTCTGAAGAACAACATTTGCCTTCCAAAGTGACATCAGCCTGCGTTAAATGAGTATTAATCCTGGAGGCGCAAGTTTAGATGAAAGTTTTAAGTCGGTTTTGGTACATGGGATGTCAGCACCATGACAAATGTCCTGCAGGCGCATTTAACTCCCAGACCCAGGGACCTGCTGCAGCCCCCTGATTAATGTCAGGGTTTTTACATCTGCTCAGATTCGTCCTCAAAGCTCTACCAGTAATTAAAACTCTAAGCTCTGAGCGTCACAAACTGGAAAGTTCACAAAATATTGAAGTTTGAATGTTTGAACTATAAGTAATTATAGGAGAAATAGTTTGACTCATGCTGGTTTAATGTTGTTTGAGTGGGTAACTTGGTATAGCCTGTCCATTGCCCTCCTGTGCTATTCCACTCAACTCAAATCTGGCTTCACAGATAGTCTGGACTTTCTCCCATTCACTTGGATTTCCTCCGGTAGATTTTCTATCGGGCCAATCAGCAAACAGAAGGAGAAGTTGTGAAAGATTACGTTGTTGTTCTGCACTGTTATAGAATTGTAGTCTGCCTACAGTTTTAGCAATGGCAGTTTAGCTCCCATTAGCAATGGCTTCCTTTAGTGAAGGAAGCCATTCAGTCAGTGTTGGTCACGCTTCCAAATATTGAATTAAACTTAACAACTGCTTTGTTTGGAGGATTGACACTTCTCTTTTGCAGGATGGCTGTTTACAACACAGGCAACTTCCGATAAGCTTCTTAGTGTTGAACTGGCTCATTACAAACGTCACAGACAAAAGTTGGTGATTGGATAAAATTTAAAATTTGAACACATCCACGCCTCCAGGAAGCTATCATATTGTTGACCTTTGGGCAACATTTACTGCTTTTCAAATGTATACCAGTGTTGGTAGATGTGATTTGTTTTCGTAATGAGTAAAATCTGCTTTTAAATAATCTTGAACTGTGAACTGAACTGGCGAGTAGTGAATGAAATGCTAATTGCTAATTGTTTGGCTGGCATTTGGACAATTGTTACATAATTCATATTGAGTTTAATGTAGTATGGTAAATGTATCTCCATTTTGTCTTGAGACATACTGATTTGTGGATATAATTGCATGTATTTTTCTGATTTGTGTACACAACCATTGAAGAACAGTCTAGTCAACTAGCAGCATGGATTTTTACTAGTCTTGCGTATTTGAATGCAGGCCAGGTGATGCTTTTAAGGTTTAAAGAATGGAGAGTGAAAACTGTTTGGGAGCCAGGAGAACCTGCAGATCCATCCAGACCAGTCTGGTAGGAGGCTGGTACGGTCTGCGCTCCATCTCACCATCACTATTCATCTCTTCTCTATTGTGGACAAATTGCACTTGGACATTTTCACCTCAAATAATTGGACAGATAAAGTCATGGACTCTTTATTCAACGTGTGTCAATTGGACATTGTGACATTTAGTGGAGAAATTTTGTATTTTTGAGAAACATTGTGCACATTTAACATGAAAGTTAACTGCAGTACTGTGCATATAATTGTGTTTATTTTATGGGGTTTTCTATGTATGTTTTGTGTTTGTGGTGTTCTCTTGGTACTGGAAGCAGTCATTCTTTGTATTGTTATTAATTACTGATGACAGCTCCAGTAGTTGTTCCTAGCCTTCTGATTTTATTTAACATTTAGCTTTTTCTAATCAGCGCTGCATCCTGGATGCCACAGCTGTGGTTGGGATCCTTTTCCCATCTACATGCAGTCAGAAGCAGAAGACGTGAAGAACAAGAAGGTTCCGACCTGCATGACCTCATAAGATATGTTTCATTCTGGAGGTTTGCTCTTGGGGTATGAAGAAATTTCCTTTTAATCAGGTAGTCAGTTGTGTTGACTAATAAAATGTAAAAAGCATTTTATTATTTAAATATCTCTAATATATTTAGACAGAAACTGTTCTTTGATAGAAAGAGGGCAAAGACGGCCCCTTCTTGCTTAGTAAATAACTTTTTATCAGTAGATGTTAAAATAAAACTGAAATAGTTTAGTTTAACATGATTTTAGATTAAATTGAGTTTTTGTTTTGTTTTGTTTTTTGTTCATGTGTTTCCATTTAAGCAGTTTCTTCTTGCTTGTCTCAGAATTTCAGGGCTTTGACTTGTTTTCCTGAAGAAGGTTTGTCCGTCCTCCATGACTGTGTGAAGGTGGCAATCACAGCCTGGGTTGTATTTTAGATTGCTCTGTGTTATTGCAGTCTAGATTTGCCACCTTGGGAGAGAATTTTCCCTCAATGCTTTTACAGGCCCATGTTTCTTCAGCAGAAGAATAGCTTTATTTTACTTCCTTGATACTTACCCTAATTTATCCCGCTGTGAGAAAGTCCATCGCTGTCCTCCCTCCACATCCAGTTCAGCTGCACATACAAAGTCTGCTTCAGTCATCAGGTTAAGGTTAGTTCTGCTCCACCTCAGCAGCCATCCTCCCACTGACTGCTGGCTTAATTATCCCAGTTGACACCAATATTTTCAATAACTGGAAATGTTAGTCTGGTAGTGGAAATACTACGATTAATCCTGAATTTACATGTAAACTGTTGGGGGAAATGAAGAGCCAGGGAGGAGTTGAGTTTGGAGAAACTGTGTAGTCAAAGGTCAAGCGCAAAGGTGACCAACTGCAGTCATAGAGATCTACTCTCGAGCACAGGGGCGGGTAATCCTGGTCCTTGATGGCCAGTGTCCTGAAACTCCCTGGTCCAACACACTTCAATCAAATAGCTGAATCACCTCCTCAGTGCATTAAACTTCTCCAGAGTCCTGCTAACAACCTCATTATTTGACTCAGGTGTGTTGAAGTAGGCCCTCCAGGCCTGGAGTTGCCCACCCCTGATCAAGCAGCTTTTAGATGCATTAAAGACCTGCTGCGTTGCAGCCAGAAGGTCCAGGGCTTGAATCCCAGCTTGGCATCTTTCTGCATGTTCTCCCTGAGAATGTGTGGTTCTCACCAGGGACTCCCCTAGGTGTGAGTGGTAGTCTGGCCTTGTCTCTCTGTTGCCTGGCAACAGACTGGTGACCCCGCCTCTCATCCGATGACCACTGCAGACAGGCACCAGACTGCAGGAATAAGCCCTGAACCTTTCTGGACATCACACCATTATGATCAGTGTATGTAAACTTCTGGCTGTTAAGACTCCAGCCAACTAAAAGATCTAGTGGCTTCTTCGTCTTAAAGCCTTTGTAGAATTTCTATGCATAACCACTGAATAAAAACATGTTTGTTAATGTCAACATGTGTTCATTATTTCAGTAATAATAAAGGCTGAATTAAATTGGCTTGAAATTTGTCAGAAGATGTTGGTGAAATAATCAGATCTTTCTCTAGAACTGTTGCTTTTACAGGTTTCCTGCTCCATCACATCACATTCAAACATTCCTCAACATGCCAGAAAATTCTGCAGAAGCCTGTTAGTGACTCAGGATTACACCCTGACACTTCTACACAGGTTTTCATGTTATAACCAGACATTTTCATGCATTTTATTGGCATCTCTGTCCACACTCAGAGCTGTGACACATTACAGACACATTGTGATGAGTCTGCGTATTTGAATTGTTTACTTGTTTCTCAGTAACTTCAGTTACTTTCCTTTCCTCACAGCTGCACCTAGATTCTAATCAGCCACCTGCTCCTTGTTCAACTCTCCTGCAGAAATATCATCCCCAGGATTCCCTTGTGCTGTAGCATTTTGGATTTCTCCCTGGGCTTTAACAGTTTGCTTAAGTCAAAGAGAAACTAGAGTTTCAGTTCCTTGAAAAGGACCTGCATTTAGGTCCTTTTCATTATTTCATGCCAATCTCATGTGAAAGATCAAGACAAAATAGACTGTTCTGCAAAGAACTCAGAGGTTTGTTGGAGAACATTAATCAACAGACCAAGAAACCCAGCAGAGACACCATTGTGAAGAAAACCAAACAATGTCCCAAACCCTTAACACCTCAAAGACGCTCTGTTGTGATCCATCATCAGGACAGTGAAAGGTTTCAGCTACAGATTTATACAGCTGCAAACCTCCCAATACATGGCTGTCCACATAAACTAATAGGCAAAGAGATCATTGATCAGAGAAGCAGGAAAGAGGACTCTGGTACATCTGGAGGAGCTGCAGAGATCCTCAGCTTATTTGGAAAAGTTTGTTGGCATGACTACCACTAGTTGGGTACTCCGTTAGAAATGACATACATGTTCACAAGTTCAAAAAATTTACATATCCCTAAAGCGAAAATAAATATAATCTGAAAAGTTTTTTCCTTCCAATTTAGTTCTATATTAATGAGCTTATTTGATCAAGCTTGTTGCATAAACTCGAGCAAAACACATTCCTTGTTGCTTCAAACAAAACAAGCCATACATGCCTAATCCCAGGCCTCCATCTGAAAGCATCTTTAGTTCACTTCACCGCTGCCTTTGTCTTCCCAACCAATAATGTTGACTTAGTGCTTCCACTGCAGCTCCAGCTCTGGAGTTACAGCTTCATTCTATAAGTAATTTTCCACTGCCTGCTCTCACAACTGATAAGACCTCAGCGGTGCATTATGGCGGACAGCACAGTGAGGCAAACACTCCTCTCCAGAGTTCATGTTCTCCACCCTCCATTAGTTCAGTGTGACTGCTCCAGGCTGCTGCGCTGTCAGTTATTCCCTCTGCTTTTGTCTGAGTGGCCTGATGTTCAGCCACAGGGCAGCAAGTAAACAAGCTGCTCTCAGCCACAGCCGGCAGTCTGCTGACCACGGGGGTCAAAACACTCGTCATTTCTTTCTCTACTACTTCTCTGCTAGGATAACTAATTCTTTCGTTCTGTTTGTCCATGTGTCCTGAAAGGTACATTAACCAGATGCAAGCTGCTCATCCCCTTTAAGTAGAGGCGGCTTATCTATTGGCATTTAGTAATTTAATGGATCTAACTGTTTTCAGTTGTACTCAGTGGATGTAATTGGGCTGAATGTAAACCTGACCACAACAGACTGAATACCAATGAGCTGACACTGAGTCAGTCATGCATTTAGATTTGAACTTGAAGTGTGTGTTTTATGTGATAGCCCTTTTCCTTTCCCTTTAATTTAGCTTCTATGTAAAATTAAATAAGCCAGACTGAAGGGGAGTGAATTAAATTAACTGAATGAAATCAAAGTGGACAGTGCTTTGATGCAGAGTACGGGCAGAGCACGTGTTCTACAGCAGAGGAGGGTCCAAGGCGGGCTGGAGGCTTACTGTCATAATTAAGTGCTGCTCATTCACATGCCAGTGCATCGACGTTAATCACCAGTTTTCAATTTTAAAAGTCCGTGAATGCCCTTTGAATCCCTAAAGCCTGTAATCAAAACTAGCTGATCCCTATTACCACATGCTGACACTCCATTTATGCTGAGATAATATTTAAAAATGTGAACTGGAGTTCAGAGGGGGAGCAGCAGCCAACAGGTTTTAGGGGAAAATGTCAGTGTAAGCAGAAAGCGAAGAGATGCACCAAACACACGCTTTTTTCTCCTTCCCATCAGGATAAAAGGCTGGAATGACTGGAGCTTTTCCACTCCCTCAAGCAAGAGGAAATCTGGAGTTTAATCCATGCAAAATGTCCTTAGCTTCGTTCCTCGGGGCCTCCGTCATCAGGATAGATCATAGCTGGCCTTTGAGAGGCTGGCAAAGTCATACACTTGAGCATGGAGAGGTTTAGAAGCAGCGATCTGCTTTGGAAGACTGTCTCACACTAACAGAACATTTGTAGGACAGCTGCCCTCAGAATCTGTTTGTGCAGCTCAAGTAAAAGTAATTGTTATAATTCTACTTCTGGCTCGCAGTGCTGTTCAAACCTATCAGGATCAGCAGTATAGTAGGAGGCTGTGGGTTCTAGAAATGGTAACTAATAATAAGGATGTCTGAAAATCACACATACTCACATAGCTCCACATTATGTCAAACACTTAATCCCTAAATCCACAGAGCTACTCGTGATGTTCAACATGATTTTTCTGCTTCTGTCCTATTCCAGCAGCAGAATGCATCCAGCAAACAGATTCTGTTAGTTTTGGGTCTTTGTGTTTGTCAGTTGATGCCAGATTCTTCTTTCAATTTTAACACTTGAAATAGTTAAAGCTACTCAATCTCTTGTTGAAATAATGCAGAGTTAAACTAATACCAATTCTGTAAACCAGATAGACTCAATGCAGTGTTGCTTTAACTCTGCTGCATTTGGCCAAAAATAGTCAGAAGACTTTTGGCCACAGATTGGCTAGGACAGGTGTTTCCAAAGCTGGTCCTCCAGGACCAGCATCCTGCGTGGTTTAGTTCTGTCCCTGGTTCAACAACACACCTGGATCAAATGATGGCTCATTAACAGGCTTCTGCAGAACACTGGACACCACTGAGCTGGTGTGTGGAGACACTGGTTGTGTCACAAAAGCAACTCACTTGCAATAATCTGACCAACCGTTTGAAAAAACTCAACAGCGACAAAGTCCAACAAAAAGTCACCGATGCTGCGTTGTGTTTGTGACATGTACAGATGACATTTCTGTCTCTCTTGGCCACCAACCAACTGTTACTGAACAACAAACAAACCACCTGAACTGTGTAGAGAAGCCAAAACCCCTCTGCAGATCTTACACATCCTGGACACACTGTGCTTAGACATTTACATTGAGGTCGGTGCTACGGAGCACTCCTTGCAAAAACAGTTTCTTCCTTCAGGTTATCATTCTGATGAACACTTGCCGTAACAGACAGATCCTTGCCATGCATACTTGAGCTAATTTAACTGCATCTTCCACCTTGGTGAAAACACTTTATATTTATATTTACATGAAAGAAAACCGTTTCATTTTCTGAAGTGCTAAAGTCTCCAACTGTTGATTCCTTTTCTATAGTGTTTCCACCATGTCATAATTTCTTGTCATCTTTTCAATCGTTCCTGCAACATTTTCTCATTTTTAATGCAGCCCTTGTGCATTTCCAGTGGATTGGGGTGTGTGTGTTTGTGTGTTCTGAAAAACTACTTATACCAATAGAACATTCATGAATAAAGCTGACACCAGAGGATACAGACAGATCGGACAACATGAGATGTAGAGAGTTGAGGAGGAGGAGGGTGTGAGATATACCACAGTGTTAGACTGAAAGCAACCTGGAATAAAAATAGGAAAACATGACTGGACCATTTGGGAAAGAAAATAATTTTAGCAGCAGATCCAGCTGAAACTACAATGTCTTGCATAAACTGTATACAAAAAACGTGTTTTTTGTTGCTTTATCTGCCTGACATTAAAGCTGTTCAAACTTTTTATGTTTTAGATCAGTTGGCATTGCCAATAATGTTTGTATTTGCTGAGCACCAGAATTTCTTTCTAAATAACTTTCTTTATGTCCAACATCACTGCACTCATTGGGGATGATCAAGGATGCAGAACACACATCTAGTGGATCTTGAGTTCACCAGATGACTGAAGGTGGAATATGCATCTATTCACACAGTTATGTACAAGTCTGAACATCATGGGAATGTCCAGGCATCCAAAAGGAGTAACTGGGTTATGTGTCCCAGATATGAGTGTGTTTTGGTCTGAAATGTGTAAATAAATCCCAGAACAAAGACTAAACCTCTCAATGTGAAGAAAATGACTATTGTGTTCCTCATCATTCCTGGCATTTAGGAACTAAAGATAATGTTGGTAATTCCAGTTAGTCTAAAACAGGAAATGTTATTGTCAGACAATAAAAAGAATATGTTATGTATTTTTCTTTAAACTATCCTTTACTACATTGATATGTAGGATCAGTCTGTCTGAATGAATATTTTCTGGAATTTCAAGTGACAAAGTGTCTGTGATTTCTACTGTTTCAGAGCATCAGAATCTTCAGTTCCAAACTTTAATGCTTCTCTTGCTTCCGTCTCTAAAAAGTACAGATCACAAACACTTCTAAAACCCTGTGGGTGCTAATTGCTGCCAAGTTATGTCCCCTTTAATTTCTCTGAAATGACCTGAAAAATTTCCCACCTTAATGTGACAGAAGCATTTGTGTTCTGAGTCAGGGCCTTAATGTTTTCTGACATCTTCCCTTTGCAGATTAACCCAAACTGACAGAGCTCTTATCTTGCGCTCCTGCTCACCTCAAACACCTGATCAGCCTTCTGCTAAAATCTCCAAATGATTTTATGTCTCATACTGTGTTCAGGTCAGAGACAAGATATCTTGTCATTACCAAATGTCTCTGCCATAAAAGTTGTTTAAAGATGTTCCCATTTTCAGATCATTTGCGTTAATTATTTGTACTAGATCAAGATTTGTGTAGCATATTTCAGTGACAATGCAGTTCAAATTGCTTTACACCACAAAATCACAAAAATACAAAGTCATAGAAAACACCACAGTCAATTAGAAAACCAGTAAACATTTTACATTATCTCTAGTGCAGTCATTAAACCTCAAACATGTTGGTCATTTATTATGGTTCCAAAGCAACTCTAAACAGGTGGTTTTAGCTTTAGTTTAAAGGAACTCAGTTTTTCAGCTGTTTTACAGTTTTCTGGAAGCTTGTTCCAGATTTGTGGTGCATAGCTGAATGCTGCTTGTATATGTGTATGTATATGTGTGCGAGTATATAGATGTATGTGTATATATTTATATAATTTCTCTGAGAGTAACACTGCGTTATGAAACACACATTGATTTCTCATTAATGCTAATATAAATGTTTATCAGCAGTAGTTTCCTGCATGCAAGAACATTTTCAGTTCATGTAATGTCAGCAGCATCATGCAGTCTTTGTCACATAAAGAAATTACTTTAATCACACCTGCCCACTAATTAGGCTGACTTCATCTATACTAACATTAATTTATATTCATATTCCAGCTCAATTTCAGGAAAGTTCTCATGCTTTCTGAAGCCTACAGAACTTAAGAATAAAACAAATCATTCAAATCAACAGGCACCTACTGTTGTCACCACATGGTGGCACTATTGTGATCTTCTCAGAATGAGTCACAAAGAACTGAAAATACTGTCACAAAAACTGACAAAAAAAAAAAAAGTGTGTAAACGGATCAAAAACAGAGATCTGAGACCTTCTGCTCACCTCCTGGTGGGACGGTGGTTAACCACACATGGAAGGAAATAAACTGTAGGGTTTGGTCAGTGATGGATTGACATTGTGCAGTTTTTTGTGCCAAGATGAGTGTGTACATTTATCTAAATGTGCGCATGTGTGTATTACTGAAGCTGAATGCTGACAGACCTGCTTCACACTGGGAGTTTCTAGTAGAAGAAAAAAATAACTGAACACACTTGAATTTTAATATTTCTTTAATACATAGTTTTTCCTCAGACTGTACAACATAACTGAGTTCTATTAGCAGATCAGTCAACATCAAAGATGAAAGAAAAGAAAATTCACTTGAGCCAGATGTACTTGTCTCCAACATCTGCATTGTAGCCACGAGCGTAATTCTTCCCAGGCAGCTGCAACAACAAGACAGAACAGCATTCGTTTATATCCACATCTCACTGTTATGGACATTTTTCTATTCAAACATGAAACACAATTTCAACTAACAACCCAGAATCAATCATTTTAATATAAGATGTATTTTGTCATTGCATTTTTATTCAAGAAGCTGAAGCAGCACCCTGAAGACTCAGAGAGGATGAGAGCCAGACCAAAGAGTACATTTGAGCTTTTAAACAATATAGTTCTCACTCCCACCGACAGAACCGGTTTGGACCAGTTTCAGCTGGTTTCATATACTCTTTCCCTATTAGCAGACAAAGTATCTTTCTCCTAAGTAAGTCACAGCACAAAGTTTTCACACCTTAAACTTTAAATCTCAAGTCATCTGACCTCAATATTACCAACATATCTTTAGGGAAAGAGCTGATTTTAAACCAAAGCAGAAATCACAAACATAAACAGGACATCCTGATTTGACAATAAATGGTTTATGCAAGTATAACTGCAAGGAGTTTACGTCTTACATAAATCCAACTTTAAGTTGTTCCACAGAAAAACCCCAGAGGTGAGCTTCAAGAAAATTGAGTTTCTCTACATCATTACTCTAGCTTCTGTTTATTTCAGCCAACAGAACAAGGAGAACAGTAAAACACTTTTTGCCAAATTCCAGTTGGAATCCAGAGCCAGACTCTCATGTTTCACAGGGAGTTCTAACAGTTGTGAATATGTGGGCCACTGGCTGTGCTCTGCTGGCTGAAATGTGCTGAGGGAGCCATTCTGCTGCTGTGTGTCGTCGTCCTCATTCCCTCCTCTGAGATCCTGACTCGGAGTGAAATGTCAGGTCACGGCCTGCTGTTGCATTACTCGGCCCGACTCGTGCAGCAGGGGGAGACAAAAACGGCTCCAGTCAATAAACAGGAAAGGTCAGACCCGAATGTTTCCCCACAAGACCGATGATACAAACAGCCGACTGGAATATTCCACATGTGACATTTGTAACTACGAGGGGTTCGATATTTCAGCACAGGAAATGACTTTCATCAGGCTGACTTGGTGGCCCAGGGAAGAGGAGAAAAATAAGGAGAGTCAATAAAAAAGGAACAAAGCAGACATTAGAAAGAAAAGATTCCTCATTATGGATTTTCAGGCTTTTACAAAGCTCTGCATCAGATACAACAGCCAATCGAATCAAAGAGCTCTGTTGAACTAAAACACCTCAGCTGGCAAACACACAACAAATCAGAGCCTAATGTCTTAATTCATCCTTCAACCTGGTGGAGGGGCTATGAACACATCATCTTATCAGAGCTGTCAGCACTGCTCCTCATTCACATCTCAATGAATGAGGAGCACCTCCATGTTTGTTTTACTGCTGGAACTAAACAGATAGCGTTTGTGGTGAAGTTCCAATGTGATGCTCAAAGCAGCTTCACCCAGGTGCAGAGAACACCTAGAAGGGAAAAGTGGGTGTAAAAAGATGTCTGGGGACAGATATATCATCAAACCTGATTGGATTGTGAAGCAAAGCCATGTTTGTGGAAGATTCACAAGGTAAGAAACTGAACTCAAAGCTGCAAGAGCTACCACACACACACACACACCCGTACACGCCCACATCTCCAGGGCGTGAGCTGACAGCATCACATTCTCCATGTCAAGCCACTCCTGAATCAGAGGCCACATCTGAGGCGTCTCACCTGGGCTGAGGACAAAACAACTGGACTGTAGTTCACTGGTCCAAAGTTCTGGTCTCACATGACAGTAAATTCTGCGTTTCATCTGGAAATCAAGATCTCAAGTTCTGGACGAAAAGTGAAGAGACACAGAATCCATGTTGTTTCAAGTTATAGTGTGAAGCTTCCACAGTCAGTGATGGTTTGGGTTTCCATGGCATCTGCTGGTTCTGATTATTGATAAATGATTCTTTCCTCTGTCTCTTGTCTGCTTACATGCACACTGCTGCTGCTTATATGATCATAACATTTAAAACTGCAGACACTCTTCTGGGTTACACATAACAAAAACTGATTCAGCAGGCCAATACCGTTAGTGAGGGTGCAGAATGAGAAGATAAAAGCAGAACTCGTGCTACAATCTTGGCGTCACACTAAGGTGAGCTGAGTGGAGCCCAGCGATGGACAGTGAATGTCACTCTGTATCTGTTCCATTTGAATGACTTGTAACATGATCATTTTCAGCATTAAAGTCTGTTTTATACTTATCCAACTCTTATTGATGACACTGAGAGGTTTTGGTCAGGTTCTGGAACCGGTTAAACAGTCATGGGTGTTGTATAGAAGGGAAAATGGGTGAAGTACAACATTCTGGTCCACTGGGTTTTCTGAAGCCATCTACCTGGATATTCTCCTGCATTTCATGTTTCTTTCTGCTGACTATCTGGATGGAGATCAGGGCTCAAACTAATCTCCAGTCATTCCACACTCAAACTTCATGTTTTTTTCCAGTGATTTCTGTAATATTCCAGACATTAAGGTGCAAAATGAACTACTAGAACAATACTTATTGTTAAAACAACATATAGCTGGATTCTTAGCACCTGATTCCTGGTGTGGGTCCAATTTACTGCTTTTTCTTGGCAATTGAGGTATATTTAAATCAGATCCTATTCAAAAACTACAACTATCAACTTGTTACATGTAAGAACACTATCGGTATATTGACTGCTTTGGTAAAATAAATAAATAAATAAATAAAAAAAACTCAAAAGAAGAGTTTTTGAGGTTTGTTTGGCATTTTGAGCAGTCAGTTTAAACCTGAATTTAAATATGTCTAAAGTCCAAACATGTAGTCAAACAGTCTTCTTATGCTTCAGTCAGTGAGTTAAAAACCTAATACTGATAGATGAAATGGTAAAAATGTATGTATGACGTCTCAAATGAGATAATAACCAATGACTGTTGTTACACATCATTTGGATTTTGTCCTTTAAAACATAGAAAAGAAAAAAAAAAACTAATTTCCATCCTTAATATTATGCTTTTGGAAAATAATAAAGGACTGGTTTCAATGACCATGGTGGGACTGTGATTGAGGTGCAGCTGTATGTAGGACATCAGAACCGGTTCCAGCCCAAGCATGTGCCAACTCACCGCTCTGTAAGCGTAGTACTTCTGGTCGTAGTCGTGGGCTCCGATGGTGATCTCCGGCAGGAACACAGGTATGTGGGTGAGTGAGCTGACCCTCTCTTTGTCCTGCACTCTGAAACACAGAAGAGAGGAACTTGCAGACTGAGGAGCTGGTTTGGGAGCATGCTCAGAGAAAAGAGGTGGAGCAACTCACAGTTTCCTCATGTGGTGGTAGGTAACGTCGTCCTGCTCCAGCCACGGCCCCTTATCAAACTTCAGGTACTCTATGTCCTCCACCACCTGGGACAGCATGGAGGTGAACATGTCTTCAGATCATGATATTCACATTCTGCTAATGTCGAAGAAACACAATTTTGCAATTGCAATGTTTCCATTAATTAAGAAACTAAATTTAAATAACACGTGAATAGGTTTCTTCATGCGATAAGTCATTAAAAATCATGACAGTGATGGACGTAAACAGTCACATGAGGTGAGTTTACAGAAGAGTTATGGATCCAACATGTTGGAATGACAAGTTTTTATGAAGTGTGTGATGCTGTGAGAGCTCTGGTGGAATCAGCTGCACATTGTCCAAAAAAACCCTAAAACAAATACAAATTGAAGAACACTTCCTGTTGTCTTTCTCATGGTTTTTGCCAGTAGTAACATTCGGCTGGTGATCATATTAACTGTGATGCAAAAAAAAATAAAAATAAAAAAGTGATTAATGGTAATTGGAGATAGTGTCTTACCCGCTCAGTGTCCTGAGCTTGGGTCGTATCATAGACCAGCAGTTCAGAGGTTTCTCTGAGGATGACACAGTGTGAGGGTTAATGATCAACAGAGACAGAGACATGTCCAACGCTCTCTGGTCACATACCGGATGCTAGGGAGGAAAGTCTTCTTGTAGGAATCCTCTATGCTCTTCAGATACTGCAGGGAAACGTTCTGCAGGTGGGGGTGAAGGAAAACATTACAGAGTAACATCAGACACCTGTCACCAGTCTGATGACTGCAACAGACTGGTTGCAGTCATCACACCTAGGTTCATCTGAGCTCACTGACATCACTGTACTGGAGCACTGTCAGTACTAACACCAGAAGACACAGAATCTCTAGACTAGTACCAGTAAACTGTCTCCTGTCCTAACCAGTCTGCTATAGAACCCATCTGGAGGTGTTGTCGCTGGGCTTTGACTTGTCCCTCAGCAGACTCCATATGGACTCAGCCCCTCCAAGCACAGACTGACCTGTTTACCATCCATGCCGACTGCTCCTATCCAGCAGCTAAACCTGGACAAATGCTTCCATTGTCTTTATGGAACGGTTAACCTTTTGTTATTCAGACATACTTTTAGTTAGTTTTATGATTGTTTACTTTTAATTAAATGTCTTCATAATTTTCCCACAAGGTTAATCCTCAATCCCATTGTAGCTGCTAAAATCCTCTATTTTAGGCTACTGGTGGTTGTTTCTGGAAGACGTTCGTTTTACGTGCGCTCAGTCAAGATTGAGGATGCCGTTCTTTTGTTTGACTTATAATAAAGTCATTTATTACTCAAACATTGTCCATTGTTTTACTCTTTACATTGAAATCCACATATTCAACACCTAAACCTAAACCAAGCACAGTAGAAAACTGTTTCCCCTTTCCATTGACCACACCTGAACAGAATCATGATTGGCCTTAAGTAACCCATCCCCCATCAGACACTCAGAACTCAAAATGAAATACGCCCCCTGGTGGCGATAAACACAGTAAAGTATAAATGGCTCCTACACGCCAGCCCCTAATTGCGTGTGGCAGAAGACATAGCAATTACCAAACTTAAAATAAAGGAGCCACAAATAAACATACATCTTCATATAAATATACATAAAAGGCAAATCAGGTTTATGCATTCATTATTTGACCAGTTCATCAGTTTGTAGCTTCACATAATAGACAAAGTTTTGTTACAGGTCTTTCAATAATGTTTGTTTTTGTTTGAA
>CAEGAG010145577.1:0-46805 GCA_903067065.1 Brachyrhaphis terrabensis
CTGTCTGTCTGTCTGTCTGTCTGTCTGTCTGTCTGTCTATCTATCTATCTATCTATCTATCTATCTATCTATCTATCTATCTATCTATCTATCTATCTATCTATCTATCTATCCAGGTACTACAGTAACAGTATTTTAAGTCCTTCCTTATTCAGCAGGGCTGCCACTGCAACAGATGTCTTCATGCGGATGGCTTTTCACTGTTCAGCCACATTCATTGACATGTTCTTTACTGTTTAACCAAGTTTGGTTCAGGGGAATATCTAAGTCTGACAAATTTATAATGTTAATACTGTATGCTCAAAGTGCAATTTTAAATTTTGAAGTGGTATTTTGGCTTCCTCCACATTATAAAAACATGTCTGTTAGATTAACTGGTGACCCATTGGTGTCTTAGGACTATGTCTGTACTTAAATTAGTCTCAACTGTATTTAAAGACTTCAATGTATGTCTGAAACTTCAGATGAAATATTTTTTTATTATTTATGCAGAACAGGCACTACAGTTTGGAAATTACAGCACTATGCTAAAAGTACAGAGAAAGCCTTCTAGTTATCTAAAAGTTTCCTTTGAAGTTGCAGCATAAAGCACAAGAGTAAAAGTTGTCATTTACTGGCTTTCAGGAGCTTCACAGTTGACGTCAACAGTCCCATCCTGTTTCAAATACAGACAAAGACACAGTTACGACAGCTGAGATGTGGAAGGTTTTCCATCTATGTGTTCATCAGTCAGTCCTTGTGTGGATGTAAACTGATCTAGATGAGCTGGAGTAAGATTCAGAAGAGGTAAGCTCTCAGTGACAGAGAGCTTACCTCTGGCTGAGAGTCTTTGGAGAGGCCTTTCCCCTCTCTGAATCGAGCGCTAACACTATACAGAGGCAGGCACGAAAAAGAGCATACAGAGGCATTAACACAACAAATGTGTCACTTTCGAGGGTTTGTGCGGAAAAATAATTTTTGCTGTCAAAGCAGGAAAGTCTGGTGTCTCATCAATATTTCAGACGGATCCTCTTTCTGCTTCTTTTCCTGTCTGCGTGAGAAACAGCAGCCTGTCACCCAGACCAAACAACAATCTGCACCAGCATGTGCAGCTATCAAACCAGCCTCTTATACAGCACTGCTACATATGCTGAATTTCCTAAAGATAAAATATAAGAAAGAAACAAACATTAACACAACTTGGGGCTTTAATTAACTTGAGCCTCAGCCAATAAGTAGATGGAAACTAATCAAGACCATGCGCTGGATCAGTTCAGTAAACAGCGTGTGGGAGCATCAGCATGCACAAAGTCACAGGGGGTAAGAGCTGCGAGTCACCGACGTTCGCTCAAAATAAGCAATCCACACTGATTACAGGAACAAATAAATTATAAAACTGGTTTGAAAATGTGGCTAATCTCCATATAAAATAGCTACAAGTTGAGGTTTACAAGGCAGCTTGTGATCACAAAGGCTGCATTATCAACACATCTGATTGGGGGAGAAAGAGAAGAGAGTAAATAAAAGGTGATAGAGAAGTTAGGCACATTGTCGCCATGAATGGGAACAATGGAGCATTGCATTAAGAAAAAAAATGCTTTTGATAGAGAACTCCATTTCAAACGAGAAAATCTGTTGAGAGTAACTGTGAGTTTCTGTTATCTTTAATAGAGTAATACAGCAACAACTGTGAAACGAGTCAGGACAATTCTGCACTCTTCAGTATTCTTGGTAGAGCACCTCCTCAATGAGGTTACACAGTGGATTTTGTTCTTTTCTACACTCCAGGTAGTAACTTATCCCATGCCGATGGAAGGTTTGCATATTCTCACAATGGGCATGATGTCATGCTAACATTGATATTCTTTCAAGGGAGCACTAATCATATGACAGGCAAATTCACAGAATAAAAAACAAGAACTGGACGCACAAATTTGTTGAATTCATTTTCAATTATTCTAATGCACAGAAGGTCAGAATTACACATACAAGCTCCAACACACACAACCCACTGATACTGATCTGAGGAAGGAAGGTGAACAAATTGGATGGAGCCCCACAGCATGAATCTGCCTCCACCATTCTTTACAGTAGTTATAGTGTTCAGAGTTGAAAGCATGACTTTTACTACTCCAAAAGTTCCTGCAATTAATCTTACATTTCTTAATCTTAATCCCTTAATCTTTGGTCAGATCCAAATTTCACTCCATGTCAATATTATTATTTGACTCTGAAAGATGGGCTCTGATGGTCAAAATTTATAGACAAAATTGGGAATTCAAACAGAATAAATGAAGCAGGCTGGCAGATTGTTATTTCAACCCCACTAAAATTCTATGAACTACTCTAAAAAGCTGGGTCTATAACAAAAAACCAAACAGTTTAAGCAAACTTTAATAAGAAGAATAGTCAAACATCCAGTCAGATTACGCCACAAGCTTGTTGACATCTGTAAAAACCAACTTTTTATGGGCTATTTAACCAAATGTTACTGGTTGGGTATGTATATACTTGAGCTTATATGTATAATTTTGACCCAATGTTGAATAAATTCAAACTTGTGCACCACGTTCTTGTTCATGCCCATGGTGAGTGCATAAAACTTTTGAACCTGACGGTTGATCCGCAATTAAGTTTAGCTATTTTATGTGTTTTGTTTGTAAGCGTGATTATTCAAAAATAACCAAGCCTACGTATCCAGCAATAGTAACAGTTATTTGACATGGAAAAAGTCCACTTAGTTTATTTTAAGGGTCAAAGGTCAGTTCCACTTTCGACTGATTAAATCATGAGCTTAACACTGGGGTCTTCAGTTTGTATGCAGGACTTCACACATGATTCTGTGACAAACGAAAAAAATGAAGCGTTTAAACAATTGTGGTATATTTGTCATGTTCCTGGCCCTCTGGTCACTGGGAGGCATTTATGTTACATTTGCGTGAGCCTGAATGCCAATTTTAAGCAAAGCTAACATTCTGCAGGCCATGCAGCTTTGAAAGTGATTTAAATTCTCCAATTGAACTTTACAAGATGAAACGCACATACACTTCCAAAAATGCTAAACATAGTGTAAATACTAAGGAATAAAACAGTGTATTTTATAAAGAAACAAACTGTACAAGCATCCAGATGGTAAAAAAGAGATTAAAATACATAAATGCACAGCTCATTCTTGATACCCCGGCCTCCTTACTCGATTTCTCGTGAGAGAAGAGCATCACGGCTGACAGCAAACTCAGAGACAACAGCGTGTCGCTTCAGTTGTTGTAACTGGAGGTGATGTGAGTTTGAGCAATCTTCTTTATGATGACGACAGCTTGCTGCTCCTTTTCGGGAAAAGAAAGATTTGCTTTGAAGTCTCTGGCAATGTGCGGGCGTGAGTGGACAGTTCAGTCTGGATTTCGAGCGTCCTCGGCTGGGACGTTTAGATCGGCTCCACATAATTGGCAGGATAAAGACCGAGCTGGCCGTTATCCAGGCGACCTTTACACCAGCCCTGATCGTCCTCGTCTTCCAGCTTGGTCAGCAAATCACCTTGATTGATAAAAAGGGACAGAAAGAGGAAGGGGGATTTAATGAAACGCCTCTTTCTTGTATGTTGCAGCTGACCACAAGGACATGAAAGGACCAATTTTCCAAATCGGGAGAATTTATAGCATCTTTCGAGTTTTATGTTTGCCTGGCCTATTTTCCTTTCATGTGGATATTTGTGTTAAAGTTATTTTGACTTCTCCAAATTTGTTAATGAAATTTAAAGTAATGTTGAGCTCCGCAGATGTTATTGATGTGCAAAAGGGACACAATGCAACAAATAAATATCTTGTCCAAAAAAGAACTACATCTAAAATATGGAAGAGGGTTTTTCTCAGTATGCTGATTCTTTGTCAATTTATGTCAAAATCCAAATATATAAAAGAAACATTATCAGGTGTATGTAAATTGTGTTGTGATTACAAAAAGTAATTACATAACGGCTTCTTCTTTATTGCAGGGCTTGTAAATCTGCACTTTATCCACATTAAAGGAGTGTCACAAATTGGTTTGGAAGATCTGAGTTTTAAGACTAGATTTGCCTGATGCTGCATAAATAACTGAAATAATTCTGATTCTGAGAAAAATAAAAAATAAATTCTGAGAAAAGGTCTTTTTTTTCCTATGGCTACCATGAAATCATTATATAAAACCTGAAATGCTGATTTAGCAGTAGTGATGTGTCACATTATTACATATAAAGTTATCACATATTTTTAATGTATTGAATTCTGGCACTTTTCCCCTCAAGACTACAGATCATAAATATATGCTTTTGTGTATGCTTGCATCCTGTCTGGATATGCTTATTAACAATTCCTGCAGAAATTGGATAGTTCTGCCATAATAAGTTAAGATTGCATGTTCTTTGTCACATTTTGCTCTGGAGTCTGAGTTTCGATAATTCAATCCTCTTATTGATAAAAGTCTGTGTGGTTCAGGCTCAAACTGGTTTCTCTGACTTCCAGCTTGTTTCTGTGTTGTAACTACTGTCTAGTTGCATAAATATCACTCTAGAAATGTATTTCTGGCCTTCTTACTCTAAGAGTTAGACTACTCTTACATGGGTTGCTTTCAAGTTATCCACTGTAACTTATAGCTTTCCTGCTAAACAACAGGAACTGACAGAGAGCAGCAGATATTTTAAACCTTTTAGTGAATTTAAAACATGAATGAAACATCGGGACAGCAGTGAAATATTATTTTTAATGAAACATGGCTGCAGGATCTGGATCACACAATTGAGATGATTCAGACAAACAGGGATAAACCCAAGACGGGCACAGAACTAGGTTTGTTGGATTACAGCATCAAATTTTGTCACCGTTCACTGCAGTCAAAGAACCATTTTTCAGCCCAGAAATGTTAACACAAGGTACCAACTGCTCCACATTCACAGTGTTTCCTCATGAAATGCTGATTATCATTGCTGATTACATTTCTTTGACTTTTATCCAGGTGAATAAATATGAAGCTACCCACTCTGAGAGTCTAAACTTTCTACCTCAATGTATTCTTGGATTTCTTTGCTTTTCTATTTAAAAAAAAAAAAATTTTTTTTTTTCTTGTTGCGATTATCATTATGTCGAGGTCTCAGCTTAACAGTCCAATACAGTGATCTTCAAATACGGAAAGAACCCAGTCATAGTGTGCATGCATCAAACCTAACCAATCAATGAAAATGCATCAAGTAGATAAACCTGGATTTGACTATATGCCACATTACAAAACAAGAGTTTAAAATGTTATTTTCTAAAATTCAAGAAATCAAAAAAATTGTAAAGATTGCATTTATTGCATTTTAAATGGTTTTGGTGAAATTTCTGACATTGCTAATATTTTGTTAGAGCCATTGGGTGGCATCAGCAACAATGATAAGAAATAAAGTGGAAATAAGCAGTTATGTCTGTGGTTTATGGAAGAGAGGGTGATATAATGGATGAGTTTGAAGGTTGAGGCTCATCTGGGGAGTCTTGTTATTGCTGTCTAGGAGACTCAGGATGGGCCAAATGACCTGGTCAACTTAGGACCTCCCCTAGATGGTACCTGGAAAAAACAAGGACAGCAAAAATAGAGAAGAATGGATAGAAGGGGGAGATGAGGTAAGCAATGAAGGGTGAAAGCAACAAGGGAGAATGATGGATTGGACTGATTAACATTGGTAGTGAACTGGACAGTTTGTGAGTTGATATGAATTACTTATGGTTTAATTTCAGGGTTTTTTTTTGGGTGCTCTGAAAAGTTGTGAAGTTGTGCTCTGTTAAAAAAAAGTGAACTATAATTGGATTGAAAAGATGACAAGAGTTAGAGTTTAAATGCGGAGGTTAGGAAGGAACAAATGGGGTGATCAGGATACAAAGGGATGAGAACGATGAGTGTTGAGTCCCTGCAGCATGACAAAAGGTAGCTGTCTTTAGAGACGACTTGACAGTTCATAAGAGGTATGACTGGAAAAGTAACTGTGCTACAAAACCTAAGCTGCCATGAAATGTCACCTCAATTTATTTCAAACAGATGATTTTCTTTTTCTAATTTATAATTTGGAGCAAAGCTAAAATCAGCCCCCTCCCCAGTTACTGGTGGCACCCAGAAAGATGTGTTAAAAATCCTTAAAATAAATTCACCTTTTACTGCAGAAGAATAACTTCAGATTAAAATATAGTAAAAAAAAAAGAAAAAAAGAATCATCCTCTGATCTTGAATGCATTTATACAGTGAAGAAAAATATCCCACATTTTGAAATATATTTTAAAAAATTGTAGTCTATTAGAAAGTCAGCGGGAGATACTTTGAATGACCCCCTTTTTGTCCATAGGTCTGCACACAGTCTTCTGGAACATTTCACAAGACTATTCACTTTCACCCAAAGTTCTGGGTTCTGTCATATATCTTCTGCTTAAAAGAAAATGCAGATACACTGTACTTCCTGTTCAAAGCACTCACCTGCTTTGAAGCTAAGCTCGTCTTGCTCTTGGCCTTCATAGTCGTACAGCGCTTTGACTCTGACGCCTTCGCCCGATTCTTCATAAAAAGGGTTTGACCCTCCGTTGGTGTCACTGCCTGAGTTCAGGCCCTTCCCTTCATCATCTGACCACTCATTGGACGAGTACGCCTGGTTCTTCTCGTAGCTGCTCACGCTAAAAGGAAGGGGAAACACCTGGATGAGTCCTGGTATTGTTAACACTATATCTCTGTTGTTTTTGATTGTGCTGTTATGCTGGGTAATGAATGACTGTGTAATAATGAAGGAAAATGCTGAATATTATAGACAAGTACTGTAACTGGTGCCTGGAAGAGCTGAGTGAAATAAACTGGATGAGCTAAAACGGATAAAAATCAGACCTTCCTCTGTCTTCTACTTGAACGTTGCTTCCTGGAGTCTTGACATTAGTCAGCATGACTTCATCGTTATACTTCTTTGACTTTTCTCTCTTAGAGATGGAGTGGATAAGATCTGGATTGTACTCCTGCAAAAAAGTCAATGAACAGAGCAGTAAAAACTGAATGAATGAAGGTGGAAAATGAATTGCTTCTTAGTTGTCAATTTATATTTAACAAGTGTACATAAGCAAAACTAAACTGCAGTAAAGTAAAATAAAATATAAAATTCACATAAATCTTGTGCATAAGTTTTTCATTTCCAATGCATACTTCTTTCTTTTAATGGTTTATGCAAATCATTTTATTATGGATGAAACTATGCAAAGACATTAAGGTTCATTTCAACAGCACTGAGCTCTGGTTAAAATCACAAAGTACTTCACATTAAACCCAAAAAGCATTAAAATTATTATTTTAATTATTTTTCTCATTAAAAATAATTAGGAAAACAACATGTTCGAGAACAGGAAAAAAATAAACAACAGCACCTCAAACTTTGGCCAGTTCATGTTCATGCCAGGGCCATGGGTACTACTGAACCACTTCAGATCTTCTTCAGGGCTAGCTCCAGTAATCACCTGCTCAAGATCTCTGTATATTGTGACATAACTGTGAACAGAAAAAGAGGATTTGGTGTGAGCACAGAGACTGGATGTTGTCTTTCTCTTTCTGTCTCACGCTAGGTTGACTCACCTTTGGTTCTCTGTCAGGTTGAAGTGACGTTTGACATCTAGCAGCACCTCCCTCAGGAAGCCCAGCCTCTTCTCTTCAAACTGCTGGCACTGGTTAAACACCTGCTCCATGTTCTCCATGTACTGAGGGGTGCACTTATTCAGCTCATCCAGAGCCTTTTCATACTTTTCCCTCATCTACATCAGAGCAAAAAAAAAAAAAAAACCCATAACAAGCAGAATTCTTTCATTTTTTAAAATAGTTTTAGTAACGTTTTTACTAAAAATGATTGGGATTACTGGTGTTTTACTGACTTCTTCTTCTTCTGTCTCTCCAATCACACATAAACCACATTAATCTAGAAAGAGTTTTAGTTTTTTATTTTCTGAGACAGGAAAAGGAATCAGATGTTTGATGATTCAAGTAATAAAAAGTGATCAGAGTCCACTTCAAGAAAAAAGATTCAGAGAAGAGCAGGAGTGGCATTCAGTCACTCATTAACCAAGCCACTCTGACTCAAACCCTGATACTTTGAAATAGGACGGCAGCTCATTTGCGTTTAGGGTTATTGGACATAATATTTACATAATGATGAGCCCATAGGCGTTGCAGCTGCTGAGCTCACCTTCTGTGAGTCTTGTTTGCACTTTTCCAGTTTGTCCTGCAGTTTCTTCTGCTCTGCCGGCGTTGTGCCTTCTCCCTTAGTGTTGGCCTCTCTGGTGGTGGCTAGCTTCTCCTCTTTGCAGGCCATGTGGTATGACTTCTTAGCAACCTCGACCTGACAACAAAAGGTAACATAAACAACCTGAGCAGAGAATCTGCATTAAGGAGTAAAAAGTACTATTTAAGTGGAGTATTGCATATCACAAACATGGTTTCCCAACATGAAACCAGATAAATGACATGCGGCAAATAATGACCTTGGTTTATGGTTGACATATGGTATATGGGAAAAAAAGTAATAGTAGATTACTGCCATTACTGATAAATGACTGAGTTTAATCAGGAAATCTTTAATAATCAGCTCAAATACTTAAACACTAAGATGATTAAGCGATTTATTAATTGAGTAGCCTTATAAATTATGCAATAAATCTGTCAGACACTGACACTGTAAAGTGCTGCTTGTTGAAAATGTCCAACATTTAGTCATTTAATCATAGTCAGTTTTCAATTCAGTTTCACTCAGTACAAATGTCTTCAAAGGTAGACTCTGGTTAGAATAGTAACAAAAGCATGGCATTATCATGAAGTTCTAAGACAAATTTTGTTCATCCTGAGAAATAGGATTTTAAAACCTTTCTAAACAGGACTGATTCATGACTAGAATACAGTAGAAAACAATGTAACATTTTAGTGACTTTTTAATAAATGTCAACAGTTTCACTCTCACCTCTTTCAGCTTCTTGGCCCAGGGTTTCTGGGCCTTCTTAAAGCCTTCGTCTGTCTCTTTGGTCTCCTTGAATCCTCCCATCATCTGTTTGTGATACGAGTCTTTCTGCCAGTTTTTCACCTTCTCAAAGTCTTCACTCATTAGGTGGTTCTTCATTTCTGTGTGGAGGTCGCTCACCTTTTCCGCCTCTGTCATCATTGCCATCCAGGCTTGCTCTACTGAGCCATATTGAGGACCTGGTGGAGGAATTAAGATCTGAAGCCTAATTTTTTCATATATACTCTAGTACAAATATATCCATTCTAAATTTATTTGGGAAAAAATGAACTAATAGCTTAATAGAAAAACAATTGTTGCTGCTATTATACCTTTATCAACCAGCTGCCTCCATCTCTTGGACCAGTCAGTGAGCTGCTGTGCATAGCCTTTCTCGATTTTGGCACGCTCCTGGATGCAGTTCATTAGGTCATTGCAGAGTCGATTACCATCATCGATGCGCTTCACTGTGCGCTTGTAGTTCCCAACCTTAAAAACAAACAAAGCACCAGTGCAATATGTTTACTGAGGTTCCACAAGTTGTCTGCTATCTCCAAAATAAAATGTTGCTAATTTCACTGTTAATCCTTCTGGAATCAATCACTAGTTTATTAATCTTCGTACAATCTCTTAGCATTACATGTTCAATTGCAACTCAGTATATACAGTACATGCTACCAATTCAGCACCAATTTTATCTCAAGGCATTTTGCAAACAAGTACAATTTATTTGCAGTTTATAAGGAATTCAATTTGTCCAAATTCAAGTTAGGATGTTTCAGTTCAATAAAGTCCAGTCCTATTGAAATTACATTACACAAAAATTGGATATTGTTTTTGACACAGTAAATATAGTATTTCTGGGACCTTTACAAATTTTCGAGGTGGGTTCTGTTAAGAGGGAATGAGTAGTGAATATCTTACCAGCAATGTTTATACATTGTAGGTAAGACATTTCCTTTTAATGTATTCAAATCGAAGAAGCAGAGGTTAGTTTTCCAGTCAATAGTTGGTCACAGTGAGGTAAGGTGAAACTGCATTAAAATAACTACAATCTAAAAAAGGTCCTGAATGCTTTACAGAAGCTATTATACAAACTGCCGTCTCATTTTGAACAAATGTTACCTACTGCAAGTAAGATAATGACTTTTGATACCCCCTTAGAAAAACTCAACTTTACAAAAACATGAGCTACCCAGTAAAAAGAATTCAGTATTTTACTGTATCATATTTGGGTTCAAATTTGACTGTGTGGAAAGTAAATATGAGTCTTTCATTGGACAGTATTGGAATAATTTGAAATTAATATTACTGAATTTGTCTAACTGCATCTCTGGGCTTTGTAATAGAACCGCTGCTTGAAAAAAACAACTAAATTATCACTTTAAAGGTCCAGTGTGTAAAACTGAATGACATCCAGTTGCACAAATTCCAAACCGCATCCAACTAAAGGCGTTTACATTGTTACTTATTAGGTTGGTTTTAATATGGAGTATCAGAAACTTTGTATAACCACAGAAAATATTTTCAACCTATATGGAAATTGTGAAGCAAGTCTCCTTCTTATGTTATCTTTTTTTGAATGTGTAAATTACATACAAATGTTCATAATACAAATTGTTCCTGGTTTTGGGAGGTTGCTTAAAAGGAATTGTGATTTCACTCTTCCAAGGTTCACTGTGTGAGATGTCACTTCTTTTCTCCTCGCAGTCTGTGGGAGATGAACTGAATCAGCAGGAGAAACAGCAGGGAAGACACTGCTGCTGCTGCTCTGTGAGTAGTTACGCAATCAAAAGAAAGGGGTGGTTTAATGTCATATAATTTACAACCCTCCACAGCTACAGGAGCAGCCACCTCCCAGAGAGCTGATAGTTTTCTCCAGAGACACAAAGCTGTTTTGATAAAGAGAGGTTGAAACCGCTCTTTACAACCATTATTTTCCACCTTTGTGACCGAGAAAAGTGGAAAACATTTAAACGCAGTGTTTGCTTGCAAGTCACCCTGTAAATGACTTTCAACAAACCATAAGTGTGGACTAAAAGGAAGCAGCTGAGGACGTATAATAGTATTCCACACCAGACCTTTGCCTCAGCAGCAGCCAGCCGAGTCAGCAAACACCAGGCGGTACTGCAGCATCTTTTACAGTGATGCAGAGACTGTGATGAAGTGACTGAGTACTGGAGGGAGACATTTTCCCTGCACCTGCTGATTTCTGAAGGCACAGACCAAAGTAACCGGAGGAGAAAATTCAGTCTAAGATGAGATTTCATTTTAAATCTAAAAATGTGAAATAAAGCATTTGCTATGGATCTTTATTCTATGTGAAAAGTCTGAGAGTAAAGGAACTTGGCAGGTTGTATTCTTGGAGGAGATGTAAATCTATTCCAGCTTTGCACACTGTGATCAGTCACCAGCTCCCATGAATAATGGATGTGGTTCAGGAAACTTGAAGCTCAGATAACATGGGACTCTTTGTGTTGAAGAAACATTGTTGCTGATGTAAGTTTGTGAGAGAAACCAAAATTACCATGACACCAATGGCACAACATAGTAACATTTCTATTTAACAATACGTTCTGTGATATTAGAATCAGTTTATTCAGTAATTCTAAATATACCCTATCATTTTCATCTTAAAAATTTTCTTTCTAGACAACATTTCTACTGTTTGTAACTTAGTTTTACATAATTGCTGAACTAAAAGGTTATAGAACAAGTAATATTTGTGTTATTATATGAAAGGGAGTTTTAACTTGATGTGCTGCATCTGGAATAGTATTATTCCAGATGGAATAACACTACAGGATACAGAACAGTCAGTCTCACCTATTAAACAGTCCCTGCACCAACTTCTTCATTTGGCCCCCAACTCCTTCTCCAGTCACTTATCAAATTTTACTATGATAAACTGACGGTAATTTCAACAAATGTTCCAGATCTCCTTTTTGTGTCATGATTACTGAGCTTTGTATTTTCGTTGGAAATGTATATTCTGGTTCTCTTACTTCTTTTTTATTGCAGTTACAAATACCCCTCCTGACTGGAAAAGGACCACCCTGAAAGTCTCCACAAAACTGATTGGTCAAACATGTCCAGGACTTTTTTCCTTGATAGATATATTTTGCATTAAAACTGCAGCATGAAAAACTCAAAGTTTCATTCATTCCTCGAGCAACCAGCACATCTAAATATATGTGCAATTTGGACATGTGTGCACTAGTCTCTTACCTGTTCGATTTTGATTTGTAGCAAACCTATGTTTGGTGAGGTATCTGCTGTATTGCTGTGAATAGCTTGTTGAGATCAATTTGGCTGAAGTCAGAATAGCAGCTGTGGTCCAAATAGCATTACAGAACCTTACTTACTTACTTGATGACTTGCCAGCTAATTTTGCAGGATTGATAAGGGTCCAATACCTTGTAAAGACCACCTACACTCTGGATAATTTATGTCTACTGTTGTCCATCCATCCAGCTATCCATTTTCTGTATACCCTTGTCCCTAGTGGGGTCGGGAGGTGCTGGTGCGTATCTCCAGCTAACGTTCCGGGCGAAAGGCGGGGTCACCCTGGACAGGTCGCCAGTCTGTCGCAGGGCAAGATTCTTTATTAAGAATCTTTATTCCATATGAAGGGATCCTTAAATGAATCTGTTTTTTTCCACTTCCATCTGTTCTCTATATTTATTGTTCAGAATTATGATTGTTTATTTCTTTCATCTTTTTTTCGTTTCTTCGTTCACTGCTAGATGACATTGTGCATTTAGCCCTTTTATCTCCTCCTTGCATCATTAATTCACAGTTTTATTAACTATCTGCTTTGCATCAGCTTTTGATGTTTTGTAATCTGCCTGAAAGACTTTACAGCTCATACAAAATATTTCTTCTAAGAAAAGGAAACCTGTCTGAAACTTTTCAGAGATATGAGAGACTGATAGTTTGAAGCATCTACAACTGCAGACAACTACAAGGAGCTTAATCCTTAGAAGTAGATAAAAGTTAGCACAGAGGCAAAGGAGCACACTGAAGTACTTATATACAGGGAGAAAATACCTGAAAACTATGACTTCAAAAGTACAAGGGTCCAATAATAATGAAGCTATAAAGGGAAAAATAAAACAAGAGTGGCTAAGGCTAAAGATAGTGACACAGGATGAAAACCTCCTAATGTTGCAGTTGAATGAATGTATTTAGTTGCTTACTCATTTCCTTCTTAAATAATGGCCTCAGGATGCGACAGTTTGTCACTTTGTTGACAATCAGTGTGGCTGTACCAGGTCAGTAAGTGTGAGCAATTCTCAGATCCGTGCCGCAACACTCATGATAAATCTGATGCTATGTTTACTGTCGAGCACATGCCTGATTTATGTACAGTTGTGACTCTACACAACTCTGATAAACGAGACAACGCATCGTATTTCTTCTCACCAACCCAGAGGAGGTTGGTCTGCCGGCAGTTCATCACATTGCAGTGTCACTCTGAGTTCAGGTTTAATCTGTCAAACGCTGCTGCCCTATTTTTCCTCACCTCCCAGAAACTGTCCGTGGCCTCCTCCTGGCTGGCGTACTCGTCGTAGCCTCCAGACATGGTCCCAGATTTGGCGCGGTGGCTTCAGGATGTAGGGGTCTGCAGCAGAGTGGTGTTCCTCATGCACTGTTGGGGAAGATGAGAGAAATGTGAACCCTAACCCTGGATGAGCGAGATGAAAAGAAAAAACGAGTTTCTTTAAAACAAATAAGAACTTTTGAATAATGTCTTAAGTTTTAGTTTCATTCTCATAATTTAACATGTTAATCATCAAATTTCTTTACATACAAAGTAAAATCCTGTCACATCATCTGTTTGTTGAGGTTTAGTAATGTCGAGATGATATAGATTTAAAAAGAGCTTTCATTTACACAGAATCAATGCACATGAAATCTATGATAGCCACAGTGATTATAAGGGTGATAAGCAAGTTATTTCACACATTATGCCAAAACCTAAACCTGAACTAAAAGATTATAGAACAATTAATACTTGTGTTATGATATCAAAGGGAGTTAACTGTGTTATGTTTTTCAGACGAAACACAGTTATCATATTATGAGCATTGCACCTGTAGTAGTGAATACATGTCTGTCAATTTCACAAAAATGATGGAAGAGCTGAGCTGTAAGCTGATGACCACTTAGCTGTTGCAGATGAAACCATCAAAATAAATGCAACCCGCTGTCTACATTTTTTAAATACTCGTGCATGAATCCCAGTCATTACGTAACATAAGATTACAAACTGTAGATCTCAGACATGAAAGTAGGCATTTGAGGCACGAGATGCAAACTATAATTACACTACACAGACAAATAATGACCTGCATGAAAGAGATCAGAATAAAATGCAAAGTGAAAATGCAAATGAACTGGATGGCAAATATGAAACAGAACAACACAAAGACAAGCTGCTTTCATTGCATCTACGCAGACAGCAGGTTACATGGAGCCTCTGCTGAATACTAAACACCAACAAACAGATGATGTGACAGGAAAAGCATTTCTTTGGAAATCGTGCTGATCGATGCCATTTCTGCTGCAGGCTTTTAACATGTTGAGGAAAGACCACCATGTCCGGAGATACATTGCAGATGTTGCATGATAAATTTGAAGTTTGGCATTTTGAGAAATTAACTTATTTACTTTCTTGCTGAGAGCTAAATAAGAGGATCAATGCTGTATTTATGTCTGTTACTGCATGAGTTACTTAGAAGTGAAACAGCTAAGGAATAGGAAGAATCTTTTAAAGAAAACCTATCTACTTATCAGGACGCTATATTTACTCTTAATAAATCTAAATAAACTTTTACTTTCAAGATTTTGAAAGTGTAGTAAGACAGACACTAGGCATCTAAGCTAAATAAACACATGAGGGCTTCTTCCTTCCCAAATATATGAATGATAAGCAGGGATTAAAAAAATGAAGCAGTATATTTGTATTATTTTATATTATTAATACTTTCAGGCACATATTATGAAAAATAGCTTTTATTTTGTGATTATCAAATCATTTCTCCACATTCTGCTTAATTCTTTACATGTTGATTGGTTCACAGAGAGCCAACCTTTCATATTAGTTTAGTATGCATACTCAACAGAACAGAAATACTAATAAGCAGCATGAAGCATGGAAATGAAAGCAACACTTAATTTCACATGATTAAAAAATTGGGACTTAGTTGTGAATATTTTAATGCTTTATAACAAACAGATCACTCAGCATTGTCTAAAGTGTTCAGCTCAAAATAAACATCCCCTAAAATAAAGTGAAGCAATTTTTTGTTGTTGTTTCTTAGACATTGTGACTTTAAGTAGTAGCTACACATTTATTCTTTAATTTTCTTTGTCCAAGGAAATCTCCTCTCAGCAGCTTTTTAGAAAATTGGTGGATTCCAAATCCTTTTTGTTTCTGATAATAAAAAGGTAGCATTAAAAATATCTGGAATTAAAAACTGTTACTGTAAAAATCAGTTTGATACAGAAGAGGCATATGTGAAACAATAGAAAAGGAAGCAGCGGTGATTTGTTTTGATCTGAGGTCAGGGGGAGGGGAGAGAGCTGTGCGAGTATTTGGGTCAACCATGGACCAGAGGATGGAACAACACAGTTCACAATGAAACGCAGAGGAAGTTGTTTCCCAAAAACAATATAAAATCTTCTTAAATTGTGAGAGGATTCCATTCTAAACCAACAGTTTCAGGGGAAAAAATTAATGTTTGTTTTTTTTTTTCTGCAGCGAAGCTCTGCAGAGAGTGAGCTTAAGAAGTGGGTGTTTATTATGCTTGGTTGAGCCATTAGCTACATGCTGAGAGGGGGGCTTTTGTTCAGCCTGGGCTTATTTTAATAAAGGCAGATTGCAGAATAATAAAACAACCACTGACTTGCTTCTCCAAACACAAGGACAATAAACTGACTGAATTTAAAAATATAATACAGAATTTAGAGAGAAACCATGTTAAAAAAAAACTGGCAAAAACTCAAATCCAAGCAGCACCCTTTAATATTTGGCTACCATCACACCACTTCCACTTACTCATTCCTTTTCTTCTAAAAGTAGACAGCAGTTACTGCTCAGCATCCATGGCATTCACAAACAAGCAAGAGCATCCATGTAATGCAAGCGTTCAGATGATTCCCATCACTGCAAGCCAGCTGCATCAACACGTCTAAGTGAGGAAAACCCCAACACAAAAGCAGCAAAGACGCCCCGAGAACAGGGGCACACAGCCCCCCACAACAGCAACAAAAGCCTACCTCCAGTCCTCCATGAACAGCAGCTTAGGGTGCAGCGAGAGAGGGGAAAAAGAAGCACGTGGGCTTCTACCCCTCCTGTCTGCTGATCTTTGCTCGGTGCTGCCAGTCGTCTCAGTGGTGCATCCAGAGCGGGGGAAATAGGTCGGTGTCTTCTCGTCTTTCAGCCTGGAGTTCTGTGTAAAGTTTACATGTGTCTGTGTTCCCACCGACTGAGCAATAATCCTTGTGTTTTAATGGCTGAGACCAGAGCAGGGGCAAAGATAAGAGGGGGGTGGGGCAGGTGTGCGGCTGCTATGGGGTGGCACCGCAGAAGGTTTGGTGTGGGTGCACGAGGCGCTCAATCAACAGAGTGCACACGCAGCATTGCAGCTTTACTTTTATAGGAATAATTAACATTTAAAATGATTTTTCTCCAAAGCTAAAGCAGGTAATCCATCTTTAAAAGTGGTACACATATTATAATCCAGAGAAAAATAAAAGAAAATCAACTATCTTCTGCCAAAATAATAATAAAAAAAATGTAGCAAAATGAAAGGTGACAGTGTCTGAACTGATTTACATCACAGGAGATATACGAGCATAACCAATTTAAAAATCTTAGAGCATTTTTTTCTGTTTTATGCCATTTTAAAAACTTCTCCAAAGAATAAAGACTTAAACTGTAGTTTTAAGTTTATATTTCATAACAGGCTTTAAAACATTTTACCATTTGCCAATTAATTCTAAAACCGAAACACTCCTAAACACAAAAACAGAAACTTACAATCTCTGTTTACGATATCTTAGAATTTGGTAGTAAGACATTTCACAGGAAGCATCTGACAATTTGAACATCTTGAGACAAAGTGTGGAACACCAAAGATAACATGATTGTTATTGATAAAGACAACTGGGTTAACACTATCAATAAAATGCAGTAATTATCAAAATACAACAATATTATCACAATTTCAGAATAAATACATGCAATACCTAAGCTCTTTGGAATTTCCTCGTGACCAGTGAGCATGTCAGCGATGTTGACATAAAAGCTATAAAATGATAAATAATTAACTTCTGTTGCCATTCAGAGCAAAAACATATTATGCTCAATGAGACTGATCCGCAGCTTTGGTAGCTTTTAAGGAGCGCTGTGCCTCTGTGGCACTCTCAGCTGAAGAATGATCATTCTGCCAACCAGGCTGACATGAATCACAGCCTGACAAGAGGAGCAAAGACGGCCTTCAGTCTCTGCTGACTGTCCAGTTCAGTGGGGAGGACAGGTAGGGTGGAAGATAGACAGGCCTTTTGATTTTTTACTGCTTTCAAAGACTTCCTCTGTCGTTCTCCACCTACACAAAGCCTCTGCACAACCCTTTTTTTCTGCACTTTGTCCTAGGAAAGAGGTATAGTGTGTTTGTTTAAATTGCTTGACTTTAAACAAGCAATTTAAACAAAATGGCTTGTGACTTATTTTGGCCACTACTTAGGATCATTTCACATCTAATACTCCAGCAGACTCGGTTTGACTGGGGACCAAAATTACAACATTTGTTAGATTTTCAGCTGGTGCAGTTCGCTTTCACACTGCAACCAAACCTTTTCACTCCCTTTCCTGTTTACTTATACCAAGCGGACCAGAGTTCACGTTTTTTGATCTGCATCAGGGTTCAATTAAATATTCACACCTCCCCAAAACCAACTGGACTTTCTAGTCCAGCAAACAAACAAACAAAAGATTGTTTGCCTAGACTAACAGGACTCTGTAATGTCATGGTTTAATCTTAAACCTTTGAATTCAGGTCACAAATGCAGTTTCCAGCTCTGGTGACAGAAAGAAAATACATATTTAAAGCAAAAATGAAGATATAACAACAAGTCCACAACATAACAACTCTCCCTACCAGGCCAGACTGAGAGTCAAAATCTGAGTTTTTTCTGCAACATAAGTGCCACAGTCCCTTTTTTAAACCTGTTTTAAATTTCCCCTGCTGAACACCCAGGACTCGGAAACATCATAGAAGTTTCAATTTTATGTTTTACAGTCCTACCAACTTACCCCTCAGGGCCTCAATAGAAATGCAAGCAACATGCAATGCAACATACCTCTTGCTTTACATTCTGTTTGACTTGCCTGTTAATTGGCCAGAGATCAATCGGTGATTTATACCCCGTAAAACATTCTCTCTCTCTTTCACACCCACCCACCCCCGCACACGCACTCACACACACACAACCACCCTCCTTAGGCCCCTGAACACACACTTCTTGGCTGTATTATTCCAATCGAGCTTTTCTTTTCCCCTTAGGACAAACTTTGTGCTGCTGCCCTCATCGTATTTAAGGCCTATATTTAGAGCCACATTCATCAATAATTTGCAGTGCTGTGTAAACAGATAGAGGTGATGGCAAACCGGACTCATGGGCTAAAACTCTTTAAGGTTTGATGCAGCCTAATGTCAAAGACAAGTTCCAGAAACAAATGAACTAACCCAATAAAGTAGCACTAAGACAATTTCAATTTTGGTGAAAACCAGAAGGACAGATGTATATCTGAGTCATTTCATCTGACTAAAAGCAGAACTGTTTGCATAAAACAAACACATAGTGAGTTTGTCACGCTATGTGTTGGCATATAAATGTGTAGGACTGTATGAATGGTAGTGACAATAGACAAAATAGAGTTGAAAGACTTTCACATTATATTACAATTCAAACACACTGAAAAACAGCTTGTCATAACAAGACAACCTTCCAACTGAACTCCTCATCCTCTTTAATTCATGTCATCAATAATTGACACACATGATCATGTTTTCTCCTTCTACCGCCCTGAAATGACACATTCAATGTCTAGTCGATCAGCAAAAGCAAAAAACGTGGACCAAAATTGTATATTAAAAATGTGTCTTTGTGTCTATGATGAGTTCCAGAAAAATCTGGTTCCCAGCCAAGCATTTGTGCTTGTGGAAATATCAGTAGATATTTTCCACATTTCTGCAGCTGCAACAAACTGTTGTTGTTTCTGCACATCCGTTCGAGCTAAATAATTCAGAAATAATTTGCTTCTGTGTTTAATTGGAATGTTTGACGCATTGGAAAATGATCTAATAATTGTTTGATAAGAGTTTTATTTCTACAAATAAGTGGGCAAAGCTCACTTATTATTTTATAAGTGTTAAATGATCTCACCATCTCACATGAATATACTAAAACTGATAGCAAGACCTGCTTCAATTACACACAACAACAACTTGGTGCGTGGGTTGTTGTATGCAGTCCAATCAGCTTCTCAGAGTTTTTTGTGAAGTCATGACTTATAGCCTCATTACTGATGAGGTCTTCAATTAATGATGAATGTAGATGTGGTTACATCAGTCGACTAGTTCACAAATCACTGAGGCAAGCAAACGTCCTTTATACATTCTAATAATGTAGACATATTCTAGCAACAAATGTTTACAATAAAACAATTGATTAAACAAATATTACACAAGTTTTCCCAAACAAAGATTTTTTTTTTTCCCACTGACTCTCTTTATTGTACCCAAAATATTGTTATATTAATATTTTTTAGAAGGTACTGAAATCTGTGACAAGTATAGCGCTGGTCTGAAGTTTACACACCATGATCATGAGCTGAAACGTCAAATTAATTTGGGACTTTGAATGATTTATTTAAGCCATTCGTTTTCCAGAGTGAAGAGCTGATACACTGAATTGTATAAGCAGAAATGAAGGTCTGTTAAAAAATTATTGATTTTAACCTGAATCATTAAATGATTATTTAAAAACCCCTTGCCTATATTAATATATAAATAAATCAACACAGATCAGAGAAGTTACTGACCCCTGGGTGTTGTTTCTGCAAGTCCTTGATAATGTGACTCCCAGAGAAAACTGACTTCACGTCTTTGCTCACGTAGAAACCTGACACATCGAGCAGTCTCACCTGCCTTTTATATACTCCCACTAAGCAAAGAAAGAACTTTGACATTCCCTTTAGAGGGCACATGAGTCCGTCAATAATTAGCTTCCTGTGTAAAGGTGGAGACTTTGGACACATGCAGTCATTCTTAAAAAATAAACCTCAACATCACGCAGAGATGATTCGGAAAGTTGCGTTTATGACAGAGACCAAGATGGACAGGAAGGGCAGATAAAGGAGATATCCACATGGGTGGTCAGATAAAGCCCATTGTGTGAATACACACAGAGTCAGCATCAGGGTATCAGTTAGACTTGCTTCTTTCAAGATCAATACGAATTTGCGATGTGGAAATTTGAAAGTTTGAGGTGAACCTTTTTTTTTAATTATTCCTTTATAAATTCATTAAAAATACATGTTTAAATATTTTTCTGCAAAATACTTAGGCAACAGTTTAATTTAATGACAGCAAAATAAATTAAAAGAATTACAATGATGGCTGCACAAAAGGTCAATAACCACATGCTGAGTCATTGATCAAGATGGTTCCCTCAACCACTTTATGTGATAACAAAACCCACAAGAAATTCAGTATGCACACAGACAGACAATCTCCTTCCCAGTATGAGCCATCTGTGTATCATCTAATCATGTTTCTCCCTACAGGACTCACACCATTTGACCCCACTGTTATATCCTATTATCTAAGGAAGTAATTTACAGCCAACGACCAACGCTGCAGGTCTCCCCTACCCTGAAAAGCAATCTCCAAATTCAGTTTGTTTTTCTTTCTGCTGTGATTTTCTTTTTATTATAAGATCCTTTTTATTATTTTGGTGAAGCAAATTAGTTGTATACAGACTAGAGCTGGTCAAAACATTGTTAAATCTAATTTAAGAAGAGAATTTTGATGCTCTATGAAGATTACCAAGTGCTGAGAGATAACTAAAACTATAATTTCATAACAGTAACACCAAGGTAACTACATTGTGCTGGAACTTTGCAGTTGTTTTTCCAAGTGAGATTGATCTTAGGTCTCACATCTGAATAATCAAATCAAACGTCATTATTTTCCACTAATGTTGGTAACCCACCAATCATAAAAACATAATGCCCTAAAGCATAAATTCTGGTTTGATGTTTAGTGAATTAAGCTACAAAGCTCAATCATTGGCGTAACAAATAAAATGATAAGTAGAGGTAAATTCTAAAAATGACTGTTGCACAAATTTTGTCAATTTCCAGCTTCATCAGAACTGATTATTAACCAGCCAGTTGGATTAATACCTTTAGCAGCTTTTTTCATTCTTTTAAAATATTTCTAAAACCCTGTTTTACTCTCAGATACATTTGATTAAATCACCTCTACTGCTTATATAAGTAATTACTGATTGATCATAAAAGCAAGGCTAGCAAAAATATTTTGGATACACCTTTTATGTCTTCTTATTGTAACTTTGATTAATTTATACTGTCAATACTTTGCTTACTTTTAATTTTTGCAGCTGTATTCTTATGCTTATCTGCAAGTATTCTCTTTGCGAATTATTTTTTGGGACTTTAAGTATAGTTTATGTAAGGGTTTATTATTAGTGAAACACCTTGTGGTTTGTGGTTCCCACCTTGCCCTGTTTCAGGGGGAGGACTTCAGGCATGGGAGAGATTGTAAAGTGAGGATTACATATGCTGTTGTTCTGTAAATTCTGTCTGGCTGTTCGAGAAAAAAAGTTATCCAGTGTCTGACAGTCGAAGTTTTACCAAAACCTATAATGAACAGAAAGAACCCAAAACTTTTTGATCAGATAAAAGTTTTAGAAGGGTTTTTTTTCTTCAGGCTGGGGCTTGGAAATTTAAGTGACATTCGCATGACACTACTGTGAAATCAACTGGTATAGGGTAGTAATTAAATGCACTTAAGGAATGCATTCAAAAAATCCATACTGTACATAAGATGTGGAAACTTGTGGTTGTGAATATAATTCAGTGAGTGCAGCAAAGCCTATTTCTTAAATTATAGTCTGAAGAATCGAATCAATACATAGTCATGGTGCTGCTTTGCATCTAGGTTTGTTTGTAATCAATGAGTGGTGGCAGAGCGGTGAGGGAATTTATTGAAGCCTGTTATTTAGCTGCTGGAGTCTAAGTGTGCACACACTCTGAGCCCTGAAAGAGCCCAGCATTAGCTGAGCACAACTCTGAGTGGGCCAAAATGGAAGTGACTCATTCAGAGACAGTGCAGCTGCTAAAAGCCCTGAGAGGTAAACACTCCCACATTCACACACACACATTAAAGCCTCTGTTGTTGTTCTCATGAATGAAAACTCTTCAGGCTAAAAGATCATCATAGAGAAAAGAGCATCGTGATGTAGTAAAGTGATTGCAAACTACACAGGTTGCTGGCAATCAGCAAAGTGCCAAGAATGACTCATAATGTTCCCAAAACGCTTTAAGCATCATTTCCATCCGTGTTTAATACAGCTGTTATTTTGTAGATATATAAAAACAAGATATACAAACACTTAGATGTCTGACAAAAACATTTTATGCATCTTTTTCACCTGACTGTCATCCAAATAGGCTCCTTGTGAAGCAAACAGAGAAATAGAGGTGGCTTAGCAGCACATCGATGTGTGATGCAGAAAAAAAGCCATGATTATTAAATCAGATTAGTCTGCAGTGTCACTGGTTCAAATCATCTACAATATCCTGACATACTTCTGTTCTGTAGCTAGATTTTGTTGGCAGATCATAGATGAAAAGTCGGTTAATATACTTGAAATCCTTGGTATTTTTATATATACCGGTAATACTGGTGTGCAATAAACAATGTCTATAAGGTATCAAGTGATTAAGAGTAAAAAGTGTAAAGAGAGTCACTGTCATACAAAGAATAGAAACGTTACTTCATTTAAAAAGGCGGCTTAATGCAAATGAATTTGAAAATCCATTTCTTGTTTTACAACATCACTGCAAAGCTTATGCTTCCGGTTATTACTGGGACAAAACATTCATCTCAAAGTATGATTTGAACCCAAAATATGACTAAGATTGTTTTTTTAAGCAACAAACCAACTTAATAATACACAGTGAAAATGTTTGCGACTGTAAACCCCACAAACACATACATTAAAAATTAAAGCCATATTCCATCCCAATGTTTGGCAAACACAGTCACTATAAAAACATGGGGTTCTCTTTGATCCAATGTTTGGCTGTGAGCTTTTTCACTGACCCTATAAAACTGATGTACAGAATCCCCAGGAGAGCAAAGACAATCAGCAGCCAATAACCTCTAAGAGCTTCTTCGTGTTCCTCTTTCACTGTGAGATGGTCTCTGTAATGTATCATGTTCAACAAAGATACACCTGAGACCACTGCTGCTTCTCCTTAATGATGCACTTAGATTGTAGAACTACAGTTGTAATGTGTGAGCTGTATATATTTTTGAGTGACACGATTGATGATTAATATCATAAATACAATTGTTTTCTTAGAAGAGTCCTATGCCAAAATACTGATTGTTTTTTTTTAAAAATAAAAATCTATTATTTCAGTGAAAATGCCTATAATTCACAGACAATCATTATCTTTCTGCATGACTGTATTCTTCTAGTAAGCATGGGAAAATTGCAGAAGGAGTCTCCAACCAACTGAGCAGCAGTGGGCAGCAACAGGTGGGGAAGGGACAGCTGTTGAACTTAATGTTTTGTAGAGCTGCTGAAAACCCAAGCACGTTCTCTGACATCCCATTGAGAAGACTTTGAACTGTAGAAACAGTACAATGGAGGATTTAAAAGTAATTTAAAAAAATAATAATTTGGTACCAGTAACATTGATCTGCCACATAAAGTTAATGGGAAACAAATACAAAGAGCTGCTTGTGTTAATGGACATTAGCAAAGTTTGAATTATACATAATTTTTTCATTATAATTATTTATAATGATTCTAAAAAATACACTGTCAGCTAAGCTCACAAAAGCAACTTTAATATTGGTTTGATAAGAAATGCAGGCTTTCAAGAAAAAGCAGCCTCTCTGGTTTCCATCATGCTGCTTTTATCTCGAGCTCCAATTACGTCATAATTTGAGGCAAAGTCAGGGCCCTGCACATCAAGTCCTAACCTCTGTGAGCTGCTGAAAAAGTTCAAATTTAAATTATTTTATTAATCAATAAATAACACAAGGCAGGTTGTAAAACACATACCAAACCCGCTCATCTGTCCTACAGCATTATATGTTAATGTTATGGTGATTCTCAGAATCAGACAGAATGGAAATTATATTGATTCAAAGCCAGACAGAGATGGAAAAACCTTTAATGTATGAATGTGTGAATAACGTGGGGAAAAAAAGAATAAGCTATCTGAGCTGAATCCTTTCAGTCGTCTAACAATGGCTGAAAACAAAAAGCACCAGATGTGATGTGCCAAGCTTGTAAATACGAATGAAACAGCTTGCAAACTGTTGTCTAAATCCAGTGGGACCAGCATACCCACAATTAGTTATACAGTGAGAAGGATGGAGCTGAAAGACAAGTTAAGATTTGTTCTAATGAATCCCATTAACAGTGACACTTCATCTATCATCCAAAATAAGGAGTGGAACTGAAAGCTGAAAATCAGATGAGTGTCACTAATTTTTCAAGTGGATTAATCCACTTACTGGCACTCATGTAAAATCACTCACGAGTAAAGAGAAAATGAAACCCATTGAGGAATCCACCCTTAAATAAAACACATAAAACCCCAGATATTCCTCTACAGGCACTCAATAAAAGTAGCTCACTTTCTCATCAGAGTTTGTTTTAATGAGTTTAGAAATGAGTTTAGATGTTTTTTTTCCACAATAAAGAACTCTAGAACAGATGGCAGCAAATCCAAAGAGAGTAAATTATTTATAATATTTTTTAGCATTGTTAGCGAGGTTCAGTAAGTAAATCCTTGGAGAGACATCATCACAAAAAACTTCATCTCTAGTCCAGATTCATAGTTAAGCTTAACATATCTAAAAGCAGGAAGATAATGCTGTATCAGTAAAAAATACTCAGCTTGGCTCAGCACAATGACTCTAAAGGAGCCATTTTGGAATTACACCTGCTCCTCAGGCATGTTTAAGGTTAAAACATTAAAATTCAATCAGATCAGAGGGGAAATATGACCTGACTGAAAACTGGACCAGGATTATGATCCAGTACCTTTCTGACCTTTGATCAGGAGGTGCTGGAGCCCAACCTAGGGCGCATCATCATAACCGCCCTGTTGCACATTTGTTACTATTTATAAAAGCCTTTATTTTAACCACTCAGTCCAACCAACTGCTCAGTCCATTCCAAGAAAGACAACGGCACCTACACTTCCTATGTCAGAAGTCAGGAGGTTCTTTTGTGAATTACTTGTAGAATAATTACCACTTTTTGCTTCATTTTATTTTTTTATGAAATCTGTATATGCAAAGACAGTTTTTTTTATGAAATCTGCATGCAAAGAGTCACTTACAAAGCATAAACCATGATATCGCCCTGAGATAAAACATTGTCACAAGACATAGATCCAGATTGACAAAAACAAAAGCCTGACAAGAAAAATAAAGACAAGCAGATAAAATTCAACTCAATTTTAGATCACTTTTTTTTTTTTTAATTCAGACTATTTTATTTGCGTCTTTTTTTCTTCATGTTCTGTTTTTTGTTTTATATTTGGAAGAATTCAGCAACTCTTCGTCATTAATTTGCCTTTCTGAACCAACTTCAACCAGTAACCTTATGCTTACTGATCAAGCTAACAGAAAGAGGCCTGCACTGCTACAGGATCAAGCTGATGTTTGTACTTTCTGATTGTTAGCTGATTAGAGTTCAGAACCGTGGACAGAGCTCACTTGTCAGGGAGGGGAGTCTGCATTGAGATGGAGGTCAGCAGCTCTGACCTGATCCAGCACCAGCTGCTCGCTAGAATAAATCAGAGAAAACGCAGCTCTCCCCTGAGACAAGCTTTTTCTTTTTATTTTAAAAGCCCCACTCTACTGCAGCCTGCACTGATAACCCACTGCCAGTTCTGCACCGAAACTGCTATAAATTTGTGGACCGGATAGATTTTTTTCACCCCAGACAAACTGGAAATTAGTTTTAATGCAACATTTATATAATGAGGCAAGGTGTAGACCGGCAGCGGTTCAGGTTACATTCACATAGCACACTGAGTTTAGGGACTTCTTTCATACAGTAAATGGAGTAAAGGCAGTATCATATCACCAGAGGCTCCTCTCAACAACAGTAGATGTAATGCAGCTATAAATGACACAAACCGTAGCCGACTGTTCACACTTCAATCCTGCAAAAATTTAAAAAGATATATGTATATTTCTTACCTGGATAAGTTAGCAGTTTTTTTTTTTAATGTGTCACCATAGCGCTCTGCAGCAGTAGAGACTGCCTCCGTTTAGGAAATGCTCTGCTGATTAGAGAGTTGGAATAAATGATCAGCAACTACATCCGGGAAGCTCTTTCAGAATAAAGGCTCCACAGGCGTACCATGCATGATCTTTAGTCATTTGTGCAACAATATTTCCACATATCACAATTTATACAGTTATAACTGACATAAATATGTCACCAAACATACATATTTTATACCATAAATTAACAAGTATATAGAAATTACAAATGAACGTATCACCTGGAATTTAGATTATTGTTGTCTTACATTAAAATGTCTTTGACAAAACGTGACAAAAACCTTTACACTGCGTAAAGGTTTTACGCAGTGTACACTGCGTATACGAGTGATTGTTTTTATGCATGCATAGTATATCAAACTAAACAGTAACGTTTTTTATCTTGTAAAAGTCTGTTTTAGAAAAATACTGTGCCTTATTTTCTCTTTTGTCTATTGAGAAAAAAAGCGAAACAATACTAAACGTGGTTCAAATTTAGCATTTTATTGCTTAATTCAGTTGTAATACAATGAAACTTGCAAATAAACCAATTTGCTATTGTTCATTTGTTTAGCAATAAGAAACAATTGGCATCTTAAACTGGAACACCACAAACTGGAAAAAGTGCTAATTAAACTGTTAAAAAAATATTAAAAGAGAAGATGTTCATATTTATTGACGTATAGTTTCCAATTGAAGGCACAGGCTTTCACAATTTCTTGGTGGTACACCACCACACCAGCAGGGGGCAGCATATTCGAGCAGGTTCGCGCTGGGAGCATTACCTTCCTGATCAAGGACAGTCGTTCCTTCCGGCTCCGGTCCCTTCTCTAGTGGAAAGGTAAAGCTAGACATGGTGTTAAAATCTAAAGAAATCTTTAACATCGCAGGTTCTAGAGGAAAATACTCTTTGGCGTTTGTTTTCTGTTATTGTTGTTATAAAAATGGCTGACATATTTTAGTCCTAAACACCCTATAATTGTAGATATTTAGTCTTGGAGTGAGGAAGTATTCCCGGCTTTGGTTATCACGGCCTGCTGCCATTTTTGCCCCTATACGCGGGCGTCTGTTTTAAACTAAAGTGTGCGAAAATGTCCTGCTATTCATGTGAATAATCCGAAGCAAGCAATAGCTTGTTGTGTTTTTTGAAACATGAGGAAAGTAAAACCTGCCTTCTCACTTTGCGCAGATGCTTATGCCCAAGAAGAACCGCATTGCTATCTACGAGCTCCTCTTTAAAGAGGGAGTCATGGTGGCCAAGAAAGACGTCCACCTGGCCAAGCATCCCGAGCTTGCTGACAAGAATGTCCCCAACCTTCATGTTATGAAGGCGATGCAGGTGAGACTGCTGAACACAAGTTTTAACACTTCTCCAGAATACCTGGGTGTTGTTGGCGATAGTGATTCATCTTTAGCTACCTCAGCTCTCAAGGATGTTACTTAAAAATCAGTAATAAGTTTGTATACCAGGACAATACCTGTTTTTGTAGAAATGGACATCTTGTCTCATGGAAGCTGGCATTTCCTGTGTAGTTCAGTGGTTCCAAAAATCTGGATTAAGAGCTAGCAGCAAGTACATGTGTTAGCTTATGAAATAATATCTGGAAACTATCAAAACAGTGTCCTTTTGTAATAATTATTATAGCATATGAGGAAAAAGCTGCCATGCAGTGTTTGAGTATAACTGTCCGTTATAAACAAAAACCACATCTATTTTCAAGTTTTATTTTGTCCATATGTTTTCATAAATCAAAAAAAAAAACAGTGAAATTACAGAAAACAAAATTTGCCAGCTGATATGGCTTAAAAAGTGTTTACATGTAGTTTGTATAAAGGATTTCAAAGTAAGTTTCAACAATTAAAAAAAACCTGTGCAGATGCAATCAAGTCAAGATCTGAAAGATTTATAGAAGTAAGAGAAATGAAATCAATGTGCCAAATGTGTTGTAAATGTTCACAGTATTCTACATTATTACAAGCCTGAATGAGACTAAAATCAAGAAGTTTGTAAGGCTGCTAGGTTCATATTGATTGGTGAGAGAAGTTCATTCTGGTCAGGAAGAGTTTAGTCATCAGCAGCTTTAGTGACAGTGAATCCAGAGATCAGATGTAAAACTTTTAGAGTAAAAGGCTATTTAATATTGCATCAAGTAGATTTGCTTTTAATTTTTTCACTTGTGTTTTTTCTCAGTCGCTGAAATCCTGTGGGTACGTCAAGGAGCAATTTGCCTGGCGCCATTTTTACTGGTATCTCACCAATGAGGGAATCCAGTACCTGAGAGACTTCCTCCACCTTCCCCCTGAGATTGTCCCTGCCACCCTGCGCCGCCAGACCCGCCCTGAGACCGCCAGGCCCAGGCCCAAGGGTGAGATATTAAAGCCACTGCTAAGTGCAGGGTGGGAAACTGATGGTCGAACTTACACATGTTTCGGTGAAAAAAAAAAAAAATCATACACAAATCAATACACCAGTCATAATTAAAGTACTGGACTCAACGAAGAATTGACTGACGTTGTTTGGCTGTTAATGACCTAACTTTACTTTAAATTGTATTGGTGGTGCTTACCTGTAGAAATGTAATGTGATCCATGCTTATGAAAATGTTTGAGATTGCTTAAGACGCTGTAGTATAATGCAGGTGCTAAAAAGTTTTAATAAGGGATCAGATGTAAAACGTTCAAAAACTTAGATTTTGAGCTGATTTGGTGTAATTGGGAGCACTTAACTCCTTTTATAATTATGTTGTAAACAGAAAACTGCCATAGTTTAACAAACAATTACTGAGCAGGGCCTTATGTAGAAAGTAACTTTAGGCAACTACATTGTAAATCCTGTTTGCTAATATTTAATACATTTTAAATCCAAAATTTGAGGAAATGGATAAAAACTTTTTTCCTCAACAACCATTTCCAACTCTGAACAACTGTGTTGTTAGGGTGGAACAAACAAACCGCCTTCACGCTAAAGTCATGATGTGATCTCATTATGTTTTTTTTTTTACCTCTGAAACATCTGAGTAACATATTTAAAAATCTTCAGAAGTTAACTCTAAATACCAAAGGCCAAATTGTGTCCATGCAGATTTATTAGTGGTTGGACACAAGTCTTATAGTATATTTGGATGTAAACATTCTTCTTCTGTGGTTTTTTCTTTGTGCAGGTATGGAGGGAGAGAGACCCGCCCGCCTCAACCGTGGCGAGGCTGACAGAGACGCATACAGACGATCTGCTGCACCCCGTATGTATACCACTGGCTAAACATCTTAGGGTTGATTGCTGGGCATGATGTGTTTGGTGTTAAATTTAGTTTTTTTAGCCAGTTATTCCACATGGGATATCTGCAATTCAATCATTATCTTAAAAACAATACAGCACTCAGACTTTGTTTTAAAATAATAAAAAAATCCAACTTTAATGTTTCAGCTCACTTTCAGTAACTGCAATGGCTTGATTTCTGTTATTTATTCAATATATTCAATGGAAGTAATTTTCTCTAAGATTAAGAAATAGTGTTGCAAGGCACATTTCTCCAGTTTGTCAAATATGTGAAAAAGTAACAGAAGGACCAATGGAATGATGTTAGCTGTGGAAAGCTTTTGAATATATAGATTTAATTTTTACCTTTTCTCCTCAGCTGGTGCTGACAAGAAGGCAGAGGCTGGCGCTGGAGCTGCTACAGAGTTCCAGTTTGTAAGTACTTTTAGGTTTTGTTCAGGACTTTTAACAGTCTCTGCTGAAACACTGTGGCTTCAGTAAATTGATTCTGTTTCGACTGACTGAACTTCTCTGTTACAGAGAGGTGGCTTTGGACGCGGCAGAGGACAGCAGCCTCAGTAAATTTCACTGTTTATTACAAATAAAGAATCAAAATCCAAGTTATGTCTGTTTTCATTAGTACATTATGATCAAGTAAAACTAATTTAATTTGCTGACCTAATGTCTGGAGACATCACTCAAGTAGAATTGATAAATATTCAAATAAACTGCTTAGCTGCAACAGATTTTCCTTGATTCACTTACATATGCATCCTAAGCCTCCAGATTGAAAGGCACAAGTCAGTTTTCTGAATAGAATAACAGGCTTCTGTTAAAAAGTCCAGCTGTATCTCAAAATGATCACTTATCTAGAATACAGAAGCGCCAAAGGAGCCAATTTGTTAAATTTATTATTCACCAAAAGTGCTTTTGAAGTCAATATTTTCCCTTTTCCACCACAACCAGTCTGCCTTTTTAACTGTCAAAGTGCAGAAAAGTTTACCGGTAACTTCAAATCAGAAGGTGGATACTTACGTCTGTATATGAGTTGAAGCCTTTAGAAATGTTTACATTTTAGCTGTGTTCAATGACGTGCTTGTTAGACAAATACCCAGAATGGTTCAATAGGGTTGGAAAGTTTTTCAGCTCAAACCTGATTTGCTTTTCTTCCCGTTGACCATTTTTAGCTACGGTATTCTACATATACTATAAAAGTAGATTTTAATCTTTCAATGTGGGCTCTACAGTATGTTCAAACTGAAGTAGAAATATTTCTTGAGACGAACAGAGACACTTCACAGAAATTGAAATACTGGTGTTTATTTGTTGGCACATTTATATTACAATCTTCAGTCTTGCTCTCGTTTTATTCCACAGTCCCAAATGACAAAAGAGGAAAACAATATTCCAGTGACACAAAATGTTTACAAGTATGTAACTTCCAGGCCGAACGCCGTAGCTAGAAGTGAACACATTTGTAATTCAGTTGCAAGTATTTTAGGGGTCTGTGTTTTTTTTGCTTTCCTAATTTAACTAGATAGAAAAAATGTTGCAGTCATTCAGCTGATAAAGGAAACTGAATGCTTACAAGCCTCAGCTGTTGAGATGTGCTTTTAATACTTCTGCCATGGCCACAAGATGGAGCTGTTTCACTGGCATAGCAAACAAGCTTCAAACTTCGAAGGAAGTGATGTTATTTCAAGATTCAGTTGTGTAACAAACATGCTCTTATTTTGCTTCAGTATAAAATAGAGCCCATGAAAAGGAAGTGGATAATTTATGCCATAATTGCCAATGTGGAATTTATATCAGTTTTGTATTTAAAGACTTTATTACCTCTGATCAGGACAGTCTGAAAGTTTCAAACTAAGGAACAGTAATTCTAATTAACCACAGCCAAAGTGCTTCCTCTAGTTTTAAGGTTGTTCTACCTATATACAAGGCATTAGCTCATCACAGACAGCTGCGTTAGGTGATTAGAAACAAGGTAATTAATAATTACATTGTTGGCTGTTACTTAGGAAATCCTCCTCACATTCATTTTGACAGTACCCATCATTAAAACTGAACCAAATGAACAAATTCAATCCCAGCTAATTACTGACTTTTCTTTTAAGATAATAGCACATTTACATAAATGGTCAAATAGCAAATCTTTTGCCAGGTACAGAATCATAAAGCAAGACTTTAGCCACCACACCCTCCAAATGCACAACAATAAAACCTGCTCAAAGTCTCAGGCAGGAGACCGTCGACCCAAGTAGGAACACATTTCTATCATCAGCGCTGAACATGCTGCTAGTTTGACATTTTTTATGAAGCAACAGTTTTCAATACAATTTTCTGTAAGGGGTTTCACATCAGATTTCACTCAGTGGTTATTTCTTATCCATATTTATAGATAAGATGTAGACTTACCTGTGTCTTTAAGAGTTGAACTACGGCATTAAACATAGTATTTGACAGGAAAGTAAACATGATCTAAATTAAACTACACAGAATTATCTCAAACGAGCTTAATGATGAGTTTACCACATATGTAAAAACAGACATTGATCTGGCTCTAATTTGTAATTTATATAATTTTTTTGCAATGAATGAAACCCTCTACAGAAAAATACATAGATCAGACTTGCTAATCTTTTAACCAAGTAGCAGTTTGGAAACTTCAATGGCAATTACTCTGTTTTAAACTTGAACCAAACAAATTAATGGGTAAACCCTAACAGCTAAGAATTGGAAGGGATTTTATATTTTAAAATGATTTAAAAGGCTCATATCTCACAACCACATTCCTTGTTCTTTAGTCTCAGCTGTACTGCTTGCCACCTCAACAGAAAAAATCTAAACAGCTCCAAAGCAAACAAAAGATTTCAGTTTTCCAGCCACAGCTGAAATGACACATAGCACTCACAGATGTGTAAGAGGTGTTTTGTCATTTGTACTCTTCACCTTTGATCTATACAGAAATAAACAATTTACAATAAAAACCTCTTGCATGCTATCTACAGCGCCTCCAGTTTCACAGTATTGAGCCTGCTGCCACACGACGCATCGAGGTCATGTGACACAGCTCGGCTAAAGAGAGTCGCCAGACGAGTTAGAGAAGAGAAACCAAAAGAGAGAAAAAAAAAAGTATCCAAAAGCATTTTACAAGTAAAAACGAGTTCTCAAACTGTACAAGGCTTGTTTGTTCTGCACCTTTGCCGAAAACAACATTACAGATCCATTACTTTTAATGTCAATCAGGTGTTCTGAGTGTTTCTGGGGATGAAGTTTAAATGCTAACAAAAATAATGGTTAAAAAAAAAAAGAAAAAAAAACATGTACGTAATGAAAGTGCCCACTAAAGTCATCTGTGCTATGGTACAAACGCAATGTAAACAATTGTTTTTCAACCAAACTGAATGTGAGGAGTAAGATATGGACATGGGTTATAATAACTTAAGTGATATGTGCTGAATTCTGAAAAAAATCTTTAAACCTACTTTCACCCTCTAAGTATGTGGAGGAAGACTGTCGTCACAAGAGAATTTTAGAATAGGAAAAAAAAAAGGATTAAAATGAGGTAAGGACATCAAGGAGAAGAAGGGATCCTTTTTACATTATAAGTTGACATTCTTCCACTTTTTGTACAGTTTACTGTATACTCTCAGCTTGAGGGTGAAACCTGTAGTGCTTGGCTAGCTTCCCAAATAAAAGAGAAACACAGTTGACACTTGAAAGTCTATCGAAACTGAAGAACTACTCAGGAGCTGTGCTAAAAAGCTAAGCTTAAAATTAAAATAATAATAAACGCAGGAGAACATGGAGAAAAGCCAAAGACCTTGCCACAAATCTGTTGCACAGTCAGCATCAGGTCACTCACGTGAGAGGGGCGACATTAATAGTGCTCATGCAAGACGTTTCCCACAAATCTGTTTGTTTCAGATACAGACACTATTTCCTATCCTTACAACAAGGGAGGGAGTACATTTATGGGCACATTCAGTCACAGAAAACAACCAAAATAATGGAGAAGACATTAAAAAGACCACCAAAAAGCCTTCAGCTTAAGCACTACGCATACACTTTTACATTACAACAGTAAAAAGTAGTTCTTGCATTCATTTAACACCACACTAAGGGCGCATAAGGACAAGGAATGAGGGGATACTTCATGCATTTTCTGTAAAAAGAGAGAAAAAAACAGGGATCAAAAATTACATTTAATTACATTTACAAAGTGTTTCAGTCTATTCACCCAACACTTGTCATCAAGTCTGTGCCACAATTCTGGCACAAAGGAGTTGGCAAGGCAAACCATGTTACTGAAAAAACAAACAAAAGAAAACATCAAAAAAAAAAAAAAACTGTAGAAAGGACAGAAGAGAGGAGAAGAGAAAGAAGTGACACAAGTAAGAGCGCAAGTGGTGGCAAAAGCTCCAGGGGAAAATCAGAGTTGTGGTTCTAGTTATCTGATACCCGAGACGGAGCTCTGATTGATGCTGTAGGTTGGTGAGAGGTCCTCGCCTATTGTGGTCACCAGTGGCGTTCCATTACTGGTCAGGCAACTCTCCTGGAGAGCCTCAAAGTAGGTGGCCTGCACGGGCTTGTGACACTGCAACACTCGTATGGCATCGTCTATTTTAAACCATTCCCTTTTCCTCCCTGTAGACAGAAGAAAGAAACATGAATGATAGATACAGTTCACCCAGAGAGAATTGATACAGAAAACAAAATAAAAAATAAATTGGACAAATGATCAGGACTACAGAGAGTTTGTGTAAAAAAAATCACAAGGGCTGATCCTTGAAATGCAATATGACCGAGACTGAGTTCTAAAAGAAAAAACAACAACAGCAAAGCCACAGAGAAGCATGTGACTGCGTGTGATTCTTGTTTTGACCACTGAACAGTGCTTTACCAATGTTGACCGAGTCTTCCCAGTCCTCCAGTAGTTCTGTTACAATTAGAACATACACGTAGGTTCTGTGTTTCCTCTCCTTGTTCTGAGGGAGAAAATTACAAATTTGGATTTTTACGTTGCAGTCACACATAAGCCACTTGGTTGAGATTTAAAAATGTGGGAAAAAACAAACAAACAAACAAAAAAAAAACACAATCCACAGGAAGCAGAAGGAACCTTACCTCAAATATTCCAACTAAGCGACCTAAGGTTCCCTTCACACCGGCCTGCAAGAAAAAGGTTAGAAAACAATACCATGGTAATTAAACAACAAAAGAGGATTAAGGGTTGTTATGATAAAATGAATACAATAAAAAAACAAGACAATTCAAAGTAATGCAGCCAGATAAACCAAAAATAAATATTGCATCTAAACTTCGGTGTGTTTTGTTGAGCTGGATTTAGAGTGCTGATGTAATTTGTATGGTAATTTTGAAACTAGTTTGTGTTTGTGTTGCAGTGGATTATGTTACATAAGACTGTGTGTTTTACACTGCAGATTCACTCCTTTATTGCGTGTGTGTTCAATCCTCTAAATAACAAATGCAGAATAAAAGCCATGTTTAGATTATTTATGATCACACTTTTCTGCGATGACTCAACGAAGCAAACACCAGGTCAGAATGTCAAAATAGGAAATCAGCTGAAAGTTGGATGTCAAACTTAAAGTAATGGTTTTGCACAAACTTCTGTAAGTAGTATTCTGTCTTATTTAAAAAGTGGAATGACATATTTTAGTTTTAGCTTAACCAATCACATAATACTGAATGACCTAACAGATAAATTTTTTACAGCCCCACAAATCAATTTAGTTCTTTGTTTAAATAGCAGCAAGAACATAAAACAAGCCTGTTCAGTTGATGCGGTTATGTAAGCAGCTCCTCTGACAAAAATCTTTCTAAAGTAATAAGAGATTGCATAAAAAGGTCAGAATATAGACATAATAAATTCTTTGTTGTTAGATATTTCTATTCCCCTCTCAATATTACAACTAAGCAAACCTCTTTTCACCAGATACAGAAACTTAAACATAATATTCAGGCTTACTATAAATTAAAAAATACGTCCAACATCTTAATTCCCAGGTGAGTAGTTAGAGAGGTTCAAATACAGAGCCGGGCCGCTTGCTGACATCTTTGAAGCTTCTTCAGCTTCCAGTTTCACTCTATAAATAAACGTTGGACTTCACATACTGTGCCACGGCCTCTGTTTTACACTTCTCAAGTCTTCAACTGGTTTTGATGGAAAAGAACAGACCCATCAAACGAAACTCATAAACCATGCCAGGAATTAAGTAATAGGCCAAAAGTCAGCCTGCGTGTTTTTTATGAAGTGGAAAATGTCTCCCAGCTCAGGCATTTGTGTAACTGAAAACTGCAGGGCATCATCTTGGAAGAGGATGGACAGCACTGAGGCTGCATTACGGTTATGCAATGTGTCCTAATGGTGCAGGATTGGGGCGTATCACTGACAACAGAGTAAGGTCAGGTCAGGAGCGGGTAAATAGACAAATGAAGCCAGAGTAACATCTGGACTGTGATTGGGTCCTGAATAGTATCTGGCAACATTCCAGGTCAGAAAGCACAAGAAATCGCTCACTGGGTAATCACAATAAGATCACAAGAATTAGAATTACACCAGCATCCAAAATAAGGTAAAAAATAGAGTATATGACTATATATTTCTGGGTGATTGCTTTAAGTGCTCAAATGACCCTTAGTAGTCGGTAGACACTTTGAGTCAATGAAAATGTGCTGGCAACAAGCAGTGTCCGGCAGCCACTATGAGAGCCAGGATAAGAGATTATATCAGCATCCATCAGTGTGACGGATCACACACAAAGAGCAGGCCTTACATGTCAGAGGCCCGGCATGAGCTAAATGCTGAGAGAACTTCTACATCTTCAGTATCAGTGCTTGTATTCTAATCAAAATGTCCAGGAAAATGAATGGAACACACACATACGAGGGATAAGTGTATAAATTGTATTAGCAGAATTTTAATTTAGCAATTTCCACTAAATCCTCCAAAGAATTATAAAAACTGCAACATTTTGTTATTTAAGAGGCAGAATTAAAAACTTCTCAAAAATTTTAATCAAATTTTCTTCATTTTTTTTCTATTTTTGGGACGGTACAGTGCTAGTGCAGCTAGCATTTAATCTCAGTGTGACCCTTATGACACCACAACACTGCCTTGAAACATGATGCTATGATACTGCTTACATGTTGCCAGGCTCCCAGTCTCTCTGGTTGTGCAAACAGGATGACTGCATTAACAAAAAAGACTCTGAGAGCAAGGCCATATTCCTAGTGTTAAATACAGGCATGATTGTAATACAACACTGCTCTGAGCCTACACTCGACTCAGACTGATTTGTCACACCGAAAATGGAAAGCGGTTTTCAAAATAACATTTTTGTCTTTAGTTGATGTGAAGAAAGACAGGTTTTGTATTTGTTCATTAGAAAATTTAAGACTTGTAACAAATATTCTACTTTTGGGTGACTTATAACACCTGTTAGAATACAAATATGAAAAGGTGAAGACTAAGGCTATTAAACAGCATAAAAAAAAAAATTCCGAACTGACCTCTTCACACACTTCTCGAGCTGCAGCAACATTAGGCTCTTCTTCAGGCTCCATTCCCCCTCCAGGAACAATCCACTTATCAGGATGTCGACTGCTGCTCACTAATAACACCTGGAATGAATCCCACACATTTTCTTTTTTGTGTTTTTATTTTTTGAGGTTTTTTTACTTATTTTTGCAGTACAGAAGATATAGAACTTCCTAAAAAACCTCCAATCAAGATGTTAAATGTAATCCTCCTATTACTTAGGCGACTCTGTGCCAGGTGCCACAGATGTATCAGTATGCAGAGGAAATGTACAGGGTGAAATTAATTCTCTATATCCATTTAGTAAGATATGGCAAAAGGCAAGGATCAGGTAAACTACTGTTCCTGGGAAATGTTTGTGTGTGTGTGATAATGATGCATTTCCTGAAATAAATGAGGCATATGTTGTTCACAGTCTAGCCCTTACTTTGACCAGAATGAGGAACTGATTTAAGCTTATTTTGTCTGCTTTCCTGGTAATGTTTTTCTTACAAAGATACCTCTGTGCTTGTGTGTCAAAGGCATACACGTTTCTTAAATAGTTTAAACATCAGGGTTGTCATTGTTAACTTTCAACAGAATAAAATAATGCAAAATTGTAGATTTATGCCTTCTCATTGTCCAATGCTTTAAGCTCAAAATCCTATAGTTTATCTCACAAAAGTACATCAACATGTGAAACAAATTTACCAACACAACAAGGCGATCTTATAGCTTTAACTATTCCAACAACATACCATGGGTGGGAAAAACCACCCAAATTGTTTGTGCCATCACAATCATAGAGGGCTTTATAAATTACATCAATATTTTAGTCAGTCAATGAAATATACATATTTTTTTATCGTCATGAGGCCCACAGTAATAAAGCAAATACTCCTTTGATGAGGCTGTGGCTGCTGGCTGACAGCTGGCTCCGCGGAGCAGCAGCAGCGCTAATTAGCATGCTAGAACTAGCATTAGCACTAAGCTAACTCCATGCAACGGGTTTCCATTTCTAAAGCTAAAGAGGCTTATATAACACTAGGATAAGTACGGGCTAGAAACTAACTTTTAACATACATACAGACAGGGTAAAAAGAGAATTTGGAATCAAGCTGAGTAGTCACTAAAATGGTGACCATGTTAATAAATGTATCGATTTACAGATACGTAACATACTGAAGACACCCCCTGCTGCTAGTGTTAGCATGGCCTATCAAGCAGCAACATCCCCGAGCTCACCTCCTCCTCCGACTCACTCCTGAAGCACAGACAGGCTGCCCGCTTCTTGTAGCCATCCCCGTCGTACGTCCGGGTTTGGTTGGACTTGAGCTTCATCATTTCGGGAGCACAAAAGTATAAAAGTACAGCTTTGTTTACCACGTATGAAGATGACGGTTATCGACGCAAAGTCCTCCTACGGGGAACCTCGGCGTTTTACTTAAAAGAAATAACTTCTTCTCCGCTTCATTTTCACAAACCTGGGCACATCTACGGCACGGTCGCCATTACAAGGAGCCTTTACGCCCACGACGTAATGTAACATTTAACAGCTCTGCGGGCGTAAGGATATTGCCTAACTAGAGTTGTAGAATTTGAGTAGCAGTGACTGAAGCGGGGGAAATGCAACACCACGCTCTCTCTGACTGGAGTGAACCGGTGAGAAAAACTAGCAGTTTGTCCTCAAACTAACTCGACTAGACCACTTGTGTGAACCTCGTTTACGTTTCCCTCTCATGTTATTTTATTCAAAACTTTTTAAAACAGAGTGCTATTAAGGTAAAACTGTCAAAAATTACATTTTTGAAACTAACGGCTTCAGCACTGTAGGTAACGGACAGCGTCAGAAGGTCGTTGAATCTGATATTGCACCTATTTTACATGTAAAAAATTCTACATCTATATAGAATTCCAACAACTTAAGGACAAGTTTAGGTTAACTCAGTTATTTATAAAACACAAATTTGGAATAGTTGTCACGACATTATACATATAAATCAACACTTCTCTAAATTATTTCCAGTCCAATGATAGATAGATAGATAGATAGATAGATAGATAGATAGATAGATAGATAGATAGATAGATAGATAGATAGATACCAGAAGTTTACATACACTTAATAAAAATACACATACACTTTTTTCTTAGTGTCTAGAGATATTTAGACCAAAGTTCTCTTGTTTTAGGTCAGTTACAATTACCAAAATTATTTTTACCTTATAAATCCCATAATAATGGGAGAACAAATGAAATTTATTGATTGAAGTCTTCAAAATCATAAGTTTACATACATTTTCTCTGCATTTAGTAGCATTCCCTTTTTACTGTATAATGTGGGTCAACATTTTTGTTTCGCTACACAATAACCTTCTTCCAATAGTTCGCTGGAAATTCAGGCCCAATTCACCTGACAGGACTGCTGGAACTAAGTCAGTTTTATTGGCAGCTTTGCTCACACATGCCTTTTCAGATCTGCCCACTACTTTAAGATTAAGGCTTTGTGATGGTCATGCCAAAACATTGACTTTGGTGTCCTAAAGCCTTTTTATAATCACTTAGTTGCACCATAGATTTGCTCTATAAAGCGAATCGATATAATAGATTTTCTGTTACTTCTCTTTATGTGCATGCTTAGAAACGGATTGGACAAATAAAAGGAAGGAAACGTTTGCCTCCGATCTTCTTCCTAGCATGACAGTACTCTTTCCAGAGTTGAACCTGAGATTTTTTTGCACTTGATAGGACACACTCTAAGCAATTGTTGCAGATCTGCACTGTAAGGTTACAAGAGCACTAAATCTTCAGCATGCATGAGAGGAACGATCCCATAGTCTCCCACTTTGCAAGCAGTTTAACAGTCTGATAATCTATGTAGAAATTAAATAAAATAAGTGTTAGCATACCTCCCTGCTGAATCTGATTAGTGATAAAAAAAAAATAAAAATTCCCACAATTGACTCAATTGAAGGCGGCTTAAGTTACATCTAGAAGGCTCATTAACTTGTTATACTGTCTGTGGTAACTTAGAACTTCCTCCAGTGTATGAATGAACAGATCTGTGCTCTCTTTAAACCCTAATATGCAAATCTGAACAAGATAGCTTGTTTAAAGACTTTAGATGGTATATTGGCTAGAGCTTTTACAATTCAAAGTCTGCTTTAAAGACTAGGCTTAAGATGTTCCTTTTTGATAAAGATTCTAATTAGAATGAGTTTATCATGAGCTATCTCTATATTTATTCTGCTATTGGCTTGGGCTCCTGGAGGAAAAACTGACCACTTCTCTGGCAATTCTGCAACATTCACGTCTTTCTCTTCACTTTTCAATATTTACTGTTATTTCAACTTTTTACTATGTTTTCTCTCAGTTTGTTTACTCGTCATAGAAGTTGTAAAAGAAACTTTGGTTTCTTTTTTTCTGTTTCTACTCAAACCCCAGTCGATCGTGGCAAATGGTGATTCACACTGAGCCGGGTTCTGATGGAGTTTTCTTCCTGTAAAAGGGGAGTTTTCCTTTCCATCAGGGTTTGATTCAGAGTCAGTGACAAAATGCACTGTAGATGGTCATCCAGTAGGAATGAATGCTGCAAGTCAATGACTCAATTCAGTCTATAGGTTTTCTTAGGTAAACATGTTTAAATCAATTTAAATAAACTGAACTTGTCTTCATTGTTTAGTAACAAGAATGAATTGGAATGTGTATTTCATTGAATTAAATTTACCTTTTTTTTGTAACGTGCATTGAAAAATAGTTCCTTCACATTCATCATTCTTTACACAGTTAAGACGATCAAAATAATGTTTTCTCCGTAGTTCAACAATGTTATTTAAATGTGTTAGCTGTTTGTTTGGTTTATTTATATTTTTTTCTTTTTATATAATCTTTGTTTCTAGTTTCTCATTCTCTCTTACTAAACCATATTGCCTTTGTTGCAGAAGCAATTTCCTGCCAGGGATCAATACTGTTTCATCTAATCTAATTATTTATATTCCATTCAAGTTTCTCCCCACAGGTGCTGACATTTGAAGTTGCTCCTTATTGCCTCAGTTTTTTTTTAAATGGCTCCCTGTTAAAAGAAATCTGCTTTAAAAAAAACAAACACTGAATCTAACCACAAAATAGTTGCGTTAACTCTGATTCCTGTCACAAATAGAAAGAATGCTTGAGGAGCTCAATCCTTTTGAAGATTAACTGTCTTATATTACTGTCACAACATGGTGACAGTTTTAACAAATATGTAGAAAAAAAGAATTCTGTAAAAGTTACATACTCCAACTTTATTTCCATTAACCGGTAAGCAACTTACTGAAAACCTACAGACAGTACTGCATGGGTGACATTAATATACATATGTTGGTAAAGAAAAGCAAGTACAGAAACTATCTTTTGAAGACTAATACAAAATTTAGTAAATTATTTAACTTGATGTAAATTTACAAAACAGCAGTTGAGTGTGAGAAGACCAGTCAAACAAACGGAGTTGTGGGAAGACATCAATAATTATATAAAAATGAATGTATATAACATGTTGAAAAGGTAAACTTAAAAGATCTTAGGGTTAGCAACAGTTTCACGTTGAGACAAATTAACTTACTTTTCTCTCTCCTTTCTCTCTGTCTTTCAGGCAAACAAGAGCATGCCTTAGACAATTAAACATAACAGTGCAGGGTCACACTAAAGGCTGCACTTTTGCTCTCTGCTGTTTCCACGGCAACCTGTTCTCTTTGCAAATCTCTGGTGTACCATTCTAATACAAGGGTAGAGGTTGCAGTCCCTTCCCAGTCCAACAGATAGCGCCCTCTGCTATAAGTGAACACACCTCAGTAGGTTTTTATACATATGACTGCATCATGAAGTATTTTATCTTCAGAGTCTCAATCATTTTTTTTTTACATTCAGGTCATTTTTAAATACCGTACTTGTTTTAGTTAGCTGTGAGCAGAAACTTATTGGAATTTTTCTCATGTCCTACAGACATGACTTACATATTGTTCCTCTGCTGTAGATATTATATTAGGTTCTGATGCTTCTTTCCTCCACAGTCTTTATTTTTATTTGACACACACTGTACAATATGCACTCATGGCCAGTACTGGGACCAATCAAAAAATAAGTGAAAAAGCAAAGTCTTAAAAAAAGATGATTAAGGATCCGAAGGGAGTCACTGTTTTTTAAAAGTCTGGTTCCTTGAACATAAAGTGGTTTAAATTCTTTGCTCAGTGTTGTCAGAAATACTGTCAGCCAGACATTCTGAGTTGGGAGGAAATGCAGTGCTTACAGACTAGACAGAATCCCGGGGGGAAAAAGCTCTTATTCTTAGAAACTATCTGAGGACATGATTTCGATTTCTGAGAAGTTGCCTTAACTTGTTGAACTAAATTGGCATTGATGCCAGTAAGACACACAATCAGTTAAAACAGCACTGGCAAACAAACCAGAGGAGATTCGGAGGAAGACTGGGAAGTCTATAAGTGTAATCATTTAGATAGATTTTCTACTTAATGCATTGTTTCCCATCAAAGACTGAACCTTTAAGTGACTGTTTTTGAACTGGGAAAGGTAAAAATTCAAAGCTTGTCTAAAGAAATGTTCAGGTAAGTTACGTGTTGTTAGATTTACAGGATGGAGCAAAATAAAACTTCATCAATGTTTCCAGATAATGTACTACACAGTAAAAAAAAGCATGACACCTATAGACTGAGTTTCTCCTCAAGACAACAAGTGAACAAGAGGTCTGTTTTAGATTTAGTTGTTGCAGTCCCAACTGGACTCCTCTGGTCGGGAAGGTCAACCTTGTGATCTGGTCCTTAGAGAGGATGATGCCAGTCCATCCTGAACTGTCCATCTGAAACCTTGGCTGAGCCAGAACAAACAAAAGTATGGGGGGAGAAAACAGTAAGCTGTTTTTGCCATTTCATTTAAAAAGTAATTAGAGAATCTAACTATGCAGCTAACACAAGAGTGGGTGTCTTGAGGTCTTAGGTCCATCTGGATCTCCCTCTTGCAAAGCGTGGACACCCTCCAGCTTCTCAGCTTGGTTTAAACTTTCTGATTCTTGTAAATTAATGTGAATCTAATTTCATGCTTGGATAGATGGGAAGGATTTCTGCTACAGTTTTGCTTTCTTAATTGATTGAGTCATCCTGTTCTCTTGACACTTCGGAAGAACCACTCCCACTTGCCCTTCATGTTGTTTTTCTCCATGCTCTGACCTTCTCCACCCCATAGCTCACCTGTTCTCTCTCTGCTAATGAGCCCTCTAGGTTTATAATCCCTCATCATCCCCTGGCTCATTTGTCAGATTGCCTCCATGTTACAAGCTTTTAGTTTCCATTATTATGTGTCTCAGCCTCTACCTTTCTCTTTCTTTTTCAATCCTCTTCTAATTATTTTAGATTTGGTTTGAATTTGTTGGAGGACTGCCTGCATGATTAGTGTGCAGCCTTAATTTTACATAAATTAGGAAATAACTTTTAACATCTTCTCTACCATCATTTAAGGTCTTCAAACTGATCACAAGTATAGCTGACCAAATGACATAATTAAAGTCTTCAGTGGGGAACACATTTTGCTTCAGTGAAGCTATGAAATTACGTTAAACTTTTGCACAAAGTAGTTTTACAAACACAGGTAATGCACTCCATTATTTCACATATAGGAGTTAGTTCATTTAGGTAGTGAAAATGTGTATTAGACTTAGAGTGTCTTATCCTATACTCAAATAAAAAAAGTGTGATGTAAAACAGACAGCATATTGCTGGCAGTCATATAAAAGATAAGCAGAACTGTCGCAACTGGAGTGTGGAGAAAAGTAAATGAGCCGGGAAATTCGGCTTTAGTGCTGTATCTCATAATAGGGCAATCCCTAAAGATAAAACAACACCAAGGGCTACGCAGCAGCTGAGGTTTGTTTAACAGACGAGTGTGAGGATATTGGAAACATTAACCTTTAAGCTCCTTTTTTCTCTCCAGGTAAATATGCACATTAATGACTAAATAAGCAGGAGACAGTGCAGTCCTGCCCAAGGCCAGAACAGACTGTGCTTGGCTTCAAAGATAAGAGAAGTTACCATGTTTAATTTGTTCTTTCTTTTTTTGACCTAATGTGGCATTGCTTCCTGTGAACATAGTCTTCATTTGAATTTTTATTATTCAAGATCTTGTGTAAACTTGCCTTTTCTAAATGATCTGAAATAAAAGAAAGTTAAATTCATTGTTACAATCACTGTCTATAACAAAAGTTAAATTTACTTAGTAAAAATGTTTTTTTTAATGCAAAAATAGGGTTTGTGTCTCATATGTAGTGTCTTACAAAAAGTACTTTTCAATAACTCAAGGTTGGTCAGACTGGATGGAGCGTGAAGAGTGAACATCAGTAGTAATGTATTGCCACAGATTTTTCATATGATTAGTTTTAGCTCATTTTAACACTAACCATGATTTGACTTAAACAGTGGATAGCCATTGACTCAAAGGTCAAGATACTGACTCAAAGGTCAGTATCCTGCATACCTTTTTTTTTTTTTTGACACACCTGAGTCTTTTGGAGTTTTTTTTTCCTCCCTGGACTGTGCCTTGTTTTGCTCCATCTGTCTTTATCTCTTACCAGCTATCATAATCTCGCTTAAGAGAAGTAGCCCCACAGCATGATGCTGCCCCATCCCCATTTAATACTGGGGATAGCATGTGCAGGGTATGCTTTATGTCACCTATCTGGATTTTTAGTTCAAACATTTTGGTTTTGATTTCAGCTGAGCAGTATTTTATTTTGAAGTATAAAATCATCTGAAAACAGATGCACACCACACATTTCAGATTTTATTTTTTAAATAAATCCTTCTTCCACTTTATAATAATGTACATAGATATATGTTCATCAGTCACATAAAGTCATAATGCAATAAAATGACATTTGTGATCTGAAATTTTCTGATGGTTATTTGCAAAATATTTTGAAAACCACAAATCGTTTCCTTTCCACTTCAAAACCCATCAGTTTGTGTTGGTTTGTCACAAATAGTCACAATAAAATGCTTTGAAGTTTGTGGCTATACCATAACAGAAAGGTTCAGTGGTGTTAGCACTTTTGGATAACACTGAGTTTGGATGAAAATTTGAGGCACTTTTAATGTTTTGGCGTTGATAAATGTGTTAACCACCAGGGGCTGCTCTTATTCTGGTTACAGAAATCCCACACTGTCACTCATTTCAAATTCCTGAAGACTGGTCTGACAATTCAAGAGTAAAACAATTATGTGCACCGTAACACACAACCACAAACTTTAGCAAAGGAAGCTGCAATGGTAAATCTGTAATTTCATTGTTTATAGAGTTGTGATGTCTTTTATCAGACAAAATCAGTTACATATTCCAAGAACTACAGATTTATCATTTAATAATTATTGTGAAATATTTATGAGGATAATTAAACTGTCTTTGGTCTCATAAAACCTAAATTTCCTAGCGACAATTTCATTTCCTTTATTAATTTCTTGGTTGATATCTTAGTGATGTAACATCACAGAAGGGGATATATGTGAGTTTGGAGGTTCACATCAAATAGATTGTTTTCTTTCTGTGCCTTTAGAAAAACTCATTGTAAGCTGCAAGGGGTCAAAAGGCTACACCTGCGACAACTGCCAGCAACTATCTGAACAAAATATATCCCTCAGACGTGGAGCTCATTTTTTCAGACTGCATGACCCGGCTGCCATGCTCCATTGTTGTAACATATTGCTTCAAATAACAGTGGAAAAGTGACTCATTTGAGCGTCCTCCCACGTTTTGGCTAGACTCGCCGTGTCTTGATGCTGTTGAATCAAACATTTGAAGCTTTTAGATTCTCAATATTAAAGGACTGGAGGCTTATTTGAATATTTTACACAAAAATCTGGCGATTAGATTTATTTTTCTTCTGCTAACTGTAAAGGAGACTTCACATATTTATTTAAAAATTTAATTCAGTTGTTTGAAAAAAGTATTCTTAATAGAAGCTAAATTGAAGGCAAAAGTCCATAAACAAAGTTTCTCTCAATCATACAAAATACAGCATAACTTACATTACAGACCAAAAGTTTGGACACACCTAGTAATTAAAATGGTTTTCTTCATTTTCATGACTATGAAAATTGTAGATTTATTATGTTATTAACCTGACAGGGCACACCTGTGAAGTGAAAACCATTTCAGGTGACTACCTCTTGAAGCTCATCAAGAGAATGCAGAGTGTGTGCAAAGCAGTAATCACAGCAAAAGGTTGCTACTTTGAAGAAACTAGAATATAAGGCGTATTTTCAGTTGTTTTATATTTTTTGTTTAGTACATATTTCCACATGTGTTAATTCATAGTTTTGATGCCTTCAGTGTGAATCTACAATGTCAATA
>CAEGAG010145584.1:0-33746 GCA_903067065.1 Brachyrhaphis terrabensis
ATGTCTCCCTGGTCCAACACACCTGAGTCAAATAATGAGGTCATTAGCAGGACTCTGGAAAACTTGACTGCACTTAGGAGGTGATCCAGCTGTTGGATTCAGCTGTGTTGGACCAGGGAGACGTCTAAGAGTTGCAGGACACCGGCACTCGAGGAGCAGGATTGCCCACCCCTGCGTTACAGTATGCTAGCAATGGAGTAAACGGTTGTAACGCCTGAAAAAAGAAGAAAATGCATGGTACAGAGGGAATAGATACAGAAATAATAGAAAGTCGGTCAGATTGTAGTGATTATTTGTTACTTTCACACTCTTTAGGCGGGCAACCAGCCCCGCAGAATGTTAGTTATCTAAAAAGCTAACAATTTAAGAACTACATGGCATAAAAGCAGCAGTTTAAATGATCGGACTCACCGTTGACGACCACGGCTATGTCCACAAAGTCGATCTCCCCTCTGGCCTCTACGCTGGCCTCGCAGCGGTAAACGCCCTCGTCCGCCTTGGTCACCTGGCGGATCTGCAGGTTGTTGTTTGGCAGCACCTGGAACCTGCCTTCACGGGTCGGGAGAGAGGAGAAAGCAAAACAACAGCAGCGTAAGAGGAGCAGGAGATAAATACCATCTCTAGTCCAACGCAGTTAGCTTGTCAGTCTCAGCCGCAGCTCATTTACCTGATAACGTCCACACAGATAAACACTAGCAATTACAGCTCAGCTCTGTTGGGCCTCTATCTGCTCTGACCAGCTCAGATATTTATATCCTCACATCACAATTAGAGAGAAATGATTAAAGAAGAAGAAAAAAACGCGCTATCATGACTGTAGTGTCACAGAAGATTTGAATTTCAATTAAAAATGTGACAGATTCAAGGATTCAAAGGGTCACTCTTTCCAATCAGAGCTTTTTTTTTCTTTAAGACAGAGTTGTAAATCAAGGAGGAGGGGAGATGAAATAATGAGCAGTAAGCGCCGTTCGCACTGCATTACTGATTTTACAGGAAAGGAAATTACTAAAAATGAATTCCTCCTTTGAGTGCTCCTCTCCCTCCATCTTCCCTTTTCCTTTGCAAATTAAGTAGACCATTCTCCTGATATTTAACACTGTTAAAACTAAAAAGGGTGGGATTACCAAGGAGAGCTCTATAAATGGTATAAATCATCTTTTGCTTAAAGGGAACAGAGGAGGGCTGACAATGAGACTGTGAAATCTTCCACGGAGAATTGGCAGTACAGGATAAAAACACCCATTTCTCTGCTGTTTTTATGTATTTTTTTCATGTTTTTCTGGTGTGTTTTTAATCTCATGGGGAAGCGGCGCATTTGAATGTCACCCATCCAGCAGCTCCATAATCCATCCTCTCACAGAGGCTTGTTAACATGGTCTCTGTCCAAATTAGATGCCTCCTCCTTTGGGTTTCTATTCATAGATTTTTATACCCTTGTCTCATTGTGAATCCAACACAAAGGAAGGGAAAAGCATTTCCTAGAGAACTGAGTATTGGCACGTTTTCAATAAGGTGAAACAAGATCGGCTCCTGAGCATTTTTTCACTCAACATTCGAACATTCAGGTTCAGTTCCTCTGAGAATGGCTTTTCTTACAACTTTTATGGTCCAAATTATTAGAATAACCAGCGCCGACTGGTAACCCAGCCTGTAATGTTATTTTCATGGTTATCACAGCTCCAAATCTAAATTGTGAGGTGCTGAAAATGACAGCTATTTCCCTGCAGGCCTGCAAATTTCTTGGCAAGTTACAGTTGATCCACTGGGTGAACACAAACCGAGAAGAAAAATGTTTGCCAAATGAAAATAATCCAACCGCAGCATTAGATGCAATTGTTGCGGCTTTTACTGGTACGTTTTGTTCCAGTTTTTAATGCACTCAGTGATTCAACTTTTGTTGCATTCTCCATTTCTGCAAGGCAGCAAAATTGCTAAGTGCAAAGGACGTTAATTGTTACATTTCAGAGCCAGAAAACATAAAATCTTGTAAGAATTGAACATAAATAAAACAGTTTCTCATTATAAACTTCACTGTCTGAAAATATCAGAACAGTTAGTTTATGTGAGAAATAAAAACATTTTTATGTGGAAATATGCTGCAGGGATATTTGAACAAATATTACAGACAGAGAAAAATGATACAGCAAGCACTTTTGCAATCAAATGATCAATAAAACTGTATGAGGGAGTTAAATAAATACACAAAATACAGAATAGAGAAGATAAATCCCTGCTTGGCTGACAAAATAAGGAGACAGAAAACAAAACAGTACAAGTTATGGCTTTAGCTAATACTTGAGCAACATTTAAAATTATGCTAGCTTACAAATTATAGGAAAAACCTCTATATAAGGTTGAAGTTCAAGTAAAAAAAGTAAAAGTAGACAAAAGGGTGAATCAAAGTGAGTCAGAAAGTGGTGATAACTCACTGTGGTGCTCCTCTGTGATCTCTTTGTCCTGGTAGTACCAAACCACCACCGGCACCGGAGAACTGATGACATCACACACCACCTCCGCCGTCTCGCCGTGCCTGAACTCCTGAGGCGACTTTACATCCCGGAACGTCAGTCTCTCTGTGGAGACAAACAAAAACACACATTTAACAAATGCTAAGGAGCTGAAGTTGTTATAAAATAAAAACATATTTGGATAAATTGATATTTAATAACCAGAGAAAAATTGGTCTTTAAAATGTAAAAAAATCCTCTGTAATTCAGCATTTTGAAAGAGATTTGCCCATTTTACCAATGGATTGTGTAGTTTATAAACGGAGAACATTCAAAACAAAGTCAAGAGTTTACTCTAAAAGCAGACTGCAAGATGCTAAAAGGATTCAATGAAAAATGAAGAAACAAGAAAAGATGTACAATACTAAATGAGATCAATTCAATCTGCAACATTTCAAGGTCCAAAACAAACAATTAAATTCACCAAAAACGGGAAGAGAATAAAAAAAATCCTAAGTCCCAGGTCTAGTCAAAGCCCAGATCTCGTAAGACTCTTTCAACCAACATAAAACACTCTGAAAATGTCAAAAAAAGATCAAAAATATTCCAAGATTTATTTAAATGTCTTGTATGAAACAAGGCTATTTTTGGTGTTTATCTACAAAAATCACTTTCTTTCTTAATAAAAAACTGAATATTTAGTGGAATCTTGTTTTTATTCTTCCAACCTTTGTTAATTATCTTGACATCAAACTGATGCTAGAGAGAAGACTGCAAGATAAATCTTAATGAAGTTAGCTGAGTCAAAGAGGTAAGAAGAGCCATTTTCTGAAGTGAGAAGATGTATTTAAAGTATTTAGTTAAAATTTTTGAAGTTAAATCTCTTTCTTTTACAGAGATAAAACTACTAGACAATGAAACGTTCTTAGTAAACACCTAAATGTCTATTAGGGTGTCCTAATTCTTCCACAGAGCTGTATATACTGAACAAATCTACCAGGAATGACAGAAAAGCCCTTGATGAAATGGAAACCCAGACATTTTGGTTCTGAGCTTTAGTCAGAGGAGCCTCTTCAGCGACTGAAGAGCTTCCCGCTAAGCAGCAGCAGATCCGTCTCCAGACCTCATCAGCGCCTCTGATGAGGGCCAAAGATGGCGCCGCAGCCACATGCCATCACCTGCATGGCGCATCATGAAGGCGTGAATAAATCAGTGGCGTCTCTCCTATCAGTCTTCGCCGTTAGCGAGGCTCCGGCATTAGCATTTCAGCTGGGTGATTTATACCAGGCGGCTCCCTAAAATGAGCTTTCGCTCCCCGACTGCACCTCCGCCCGTCGACGTGTCTGGAATCTCACCGTCTTCATTAACTTCAAGGATGCCTCTGCATGTTTCTGTCACTCACTGCGCTCTCATCATTCCCTCAGCCGCTCTTTGCTCATTTCCAAAAAAAGACGCTCCTCATTTCTTCCTCTGTAAAGTTTGAATACTTCTGCTGTCAGTTATTTACTCTGTTTGTATCCATTTCCTGCTTCCTTTTGTAGTCACGTTGCTCGACAAGAGAATCAGAAAGGGAAACATCGTCTCTGGAGAAACGCGCTGCTGCAAACTTGACATCAGCAAATTGAGGAAACACTCAGCAGAGTTTCTGCTCTCCTGAAGTTAAACACCTGATATCAGCCAATTTCCCTCCGTCCACATCTGGGCACTTATGATGGGTTTGGAGAATATGCCTACCAAGCACTTTAGTCAAATACGAAGAGAAAAATAAAAAAAACTTGGTGATGCTACAGTCAAAAAATAACTCGTCTAACAATTTCAGTTCAGATTTAAAACTGAAGCTACACTGTAAAATCTTTGTAGAGATTCTGGTTAAATCTCTACAAAAACTGATTTGATCCTTTACTTTTTTTTAATAAGAAACAGGAAACAATTTTTACCCTGCTTACAAATTAAAAGTCCCCTTCTGCATCTACAGGCCAAATTTGTATCTTTGTTGAATTGCAGTGAGTCTACGGTCCACAAATGGTCCTCGAACCGCACTTTGGACACCCCTGACCTCAATGAATCAAGCATTTTAAAGGATTTCAAGCTCCAGTATGAACCTTATCTTAGTGTAACGACATCCTGCTGGAATTCACTGCATTCCACAAACATGTGGAAGTGGATGAAATCAATAATTCGGAGGGGTGACCCAGAGTGTGTGTGTGTGTGTGTGTACTTTAACCCGGAGGTCAGACTGTTCTGTCCAACACGCTGCAGACCAGCAGGTCCACCCAGGAGCGCAGGCGGGACGGCGGGCTCCGGCTTCAGCAGGGCTCTTCATTCGCATTCTGCTCAGGAAGCCCACGCCACGGGGCCGCGCGCGAGCGGCGCTCGGTTGCCAAGGAAACAGCTGGGCTGGTTATGCGGTGAATGAGGCTATGACTGAGCGGCGGCAGGTGGGATTGAGGCTGTGATGTCTCAGCTAATGCTTCTCTGGGAGAGGAAGGGAAGACAGCGGCGCAGCAGGTGATGGTTTCCAGAGCGCATGTGAACGTGTCGGTTTCCCTGGAGTTAATCCTCGTACTTTTGACGTTTCTTCTAATTAAACTTGGTGTTGTCTCCTGATCATGCACAAGGGTATTTAGTCAGTCCCATCACAGGGCTCACTGGGTAATTTCTCAGTGAGGAAATCTTGTGCTTTATTGTTAATTCATCACATGTAGCGTTTCTGGCTTTGAACAGGAATGAGTGTGTCTTTTTTTGCTCCTTTTTCCAGTTAAGGTCGGGTCATTTCAAGGATGTAAGAGCTCAAATGTTATATATTCAGCTGTGCAGAGTGTGAAATGTAGCAATTTATGGGCTAATGTTAAAGAATCTTTTATCCTTTCATTATTTATGCCTTTAAGTGGCTTCAGAAATGGACTCTATGGAAGGCCAGAGGTGACAAAATGAATGTCATTTCAAAGGAAAAAATATGGAAATTATTTATTTGCAAAAAAACCCCCAAACATATGATATGATATAGTCCAGTGTTTCCCAATTCCAGTCCTCAAGGCCCCCTGCCCTGCATGTTTTAGGTGTTTCCCTTCCGCCACACACCTGGATTGAATATGTGGCTGATTAAAAGGCTTCTGCAGCACTTGATGGTTATGCAGCCATTTGAATCAGCTGCTCTGGAATAGAGGTACATCTAAAACATGCAGAGCAGGGAGGCCTGAGGACTGGAATTGGGAAGCACTGATATAGTCTATTAAGTCAATGTCTCGATGCAAACTTCTGGGTTTTCTTTAGGTAATTAATTGAGAATTGAAATTATTTTCTTGAAAAGTACCTAGAGATGACATTTGTTGTGAATTGGAGCTTTATAAACAAAACTGATTTGAATTATAGGGATACAGATTCATATCTGATTGGTTGACTGGAGCACTAATAGCCCCACCCACTGACTTTGATGACACAAACTAATTAAAAGTTTTATGTTTCCTTGAATAGGTTAGGATAGATCTATGGGTGATACAAAACATTTTGGCACAAAATTGTTCTTAGATTATGAGTTAGTTTAATTCAGAATGAGATGTTTTAGGGCGTCTGTCACTTTAAATCCAAATGGGCTGCTGCTGGCCACGCCCCCCAAACTCAACATTTACATTTGCACATGAAAATGGCTGAAAAACAGACTCAATTACACAACTGTACATCTTAGAAAAGCATTAGTAGAGCCTCCTGCACAACCCAAAAGGATGCACCAAGTGATTTCTGGAAAGGTCAAGAACGAAACAATTGTCTTTTCCAGCAGCCATTGCACAGCGCATACAGTGGTAAAACCAGCTGACCAAAAATGCTGGAGCTCAGCTTGGGGTTGCTAGGCGACAGGCAGAATTCCGCAGGTGTTGCTAGGTAACGGGCAGAGCCTGCTGATTTGTGACGTTACATTCTGAAGGTTTTTGAAACTTCTCAATTTCCAGACACCAAACAACTTTAACATATTGGGTTTGTTTAAGGGCTGAGGCTGCTTTTAGAAGTGGAAGTATGAAAAGTTAGGTTCCCTTTAACGGTTTGGCTTCATTATCTGCTCAATGAGTAAAGGGCAGGAAACTGACTGCTTGCATGTAGGAGAGTCTCCGTAGCGATGGAGTGACCCCCTGCCTCATAACATCAATGGGCCACAAAGGCAGGTTAGACAAAGTGCCAGGTCTCTCATTAAGCCTGGCAGGATCTGAGTCCCGTAGGCATCGCTAGCCGTTATTATCCTTTAATCATGAACACAGATTCACAGGAGCCACAGGCACACATGGACCTCAAGTTCAGGGGCATCTTTAACAGCTTGTGGTGCAGATGAGAATATGAATCAGCTGTGATCAAAACCTAATTTCAAAGCTTTATTCTATTCGTGTCTGACTCTCCCCAGGAGGCCAGCGTGGAGCATCTGCAGGTTGCTGTGAAGTGCGGTTGCATGGTAACAGGCGAAACTTACGGTAGATTTCGAGCACAACCGACGCTTCCTCCGTGTGGCCGCTGGCGTCGGTGGCCTGGCAGCGGTAGATCCCTGCGTCCTCGATGATGGCGTTGTAGATGATGAGTCGGGATCGAGACGCCTCCGTCTGCAGATTCATTCGTTTGCTGCTTGCGATGCGCTCACCCAGAGGGTTGAACCATTCCAGCCTTACAGGCTCACCGATGGCTGGAAGCAGACAGAGAAACAGGAAAACGCAAATGAAACCAACTTCAGATGGAGGCTGTGAGCCAAGTCTCAGAAACAAAAATCACTTTGGGATGATGGATGCTAGAAATTGGGAGACGTGCAAAGAACTTCTGGTGTTGGACTGTATTCTGTGGCTACCACAAAGCCCACATCATCACTCCTTCACTACCATGCCAAACAGATGGTATAGGATGTTTTTAGTATTATACTGTATAGCTGTGTGTTATAGTCAAAAACTTTGGTATCATCCAAAGTGTGAATAATTTGCATTGTCAGCTCTTTCAAACAACCAATATTTGTTCATTCTCTTCGTCTTTAACATGCTAACTAAGGTTCTGAATTTGCTACATCAACTCTTGAAAAGATTGTGCATGATTGGAAATTTATGTGATGGGAATCAACGATTGCTTCCAAAGGTGCGCTACCTGTACGCTACTTGACATTTGATTGGATATGACTTAGCTGCTGTTTCCCCTTTTAAATGCGGATGCATCAAAGATTTAGTTGACAGTGGCTTCTTGGTACATCAAACCGAAAGAGGAAACACTTCAGACGTAAATCCGCTCAGATCAAAACCGAACCTGAACCGGGGCGTCCTCATGTGCCCCATGAAGCAAGACCTCGTACAGCTACTTAAGGAGATGACAGAGCCATCTGCAAGCAGCAGGTGCCCCTCGTCTGGAAGGCGTGTTAATAAAACAGCGACTGTGTCAGCCCATTATCTGGCTTATCCATCAGCCCAGAACAAGACCAGAGACAGATCCTCAGTTTTACAATTTCCTAAATAGGAGAAGACGGCGGATTTCTGCAAAACCCAGAGGTAAAAGAAGCCAACAAATTAAATACAAGATGCCCTTGAGCAAAACTGAGGTGTGACCTATATGGTCTATAGTGGTGATTGTAGCCTGGAGGTAAAACCTAATGGAAGGAGGGAAGGTGGAGCAAACAAATAAGCTAACTCTCCTCCTCTGCCACTTTTTAGCTTCAAAGCACACTGATCGTACACCATCCCTGCACCCAGCAGATTCCTTTGCCTCATGTGGGCACTTGAAAGGAACAGATAAGTGCTCAGTATCACTGCAGCTGCCTTTTTCCACCTGCTAGCACCACAATGTTATCGCCTCTCTGCATTATACAGCCTTCTGACAGCACATACAGTTATGAGTTCGAGCTGATGCAACCGGCATGGTGACAGCCCCATTTGAATCAAAGATGATGGGAGAAGACAGGAGTGTGCAGCGTGCCGGCCCGTTCTGCACACTCAGCCTGGCATCCCTCTGTGTGTCTTAACATCTGCGTGAATAGCACATCTTAAAATCTGCATAAGCTCCGGCGCCACGGCGACATCTTGGCAGGAAAAGTAAGCGCTGACTGAGAGGTGCGATGGCAGGACAATGATGACCACTTCTCCAGAGGCTAGCAAAATGCAGACATGGAGGTATTCTGATTTATCAACGCTGGCAGCAGCAAAACCCTCGTTTGGAGATTAGAATAGGCTTGGAAATGTAAAAAAAACCAAATATGTAAAGGTTTCTAGAACTGAAGCATGCTGCGAGCGGAAGATTACAGTGTATAAATGTCTGCTGGAGCCAATATTTACCAGGAACATCCCTGTAAAACTCAAGGAAGAGGCCAGTTTAAAGCAGGGAGGGAACGTTCTCAGTCATTTATGTCTGTACTGGAAATGTACTGTAATCCCACTAAAACAAGATACAAGCTGTTCCTTACTTTAAATATAAAAGTGAAGTTGAGTCTAGCATCACTTAAATCAGCTCTAGTTTGTTCAAATTTGTTCCCACAAGGCCCAGAATTGTCGAACTGAAATGCAAAAATTATTTTATTGTCACAATTTTATCTGCTCTGTAATACAAGAAACGGACAATATTTCTATTAGATACTTAGATAATTATTTAGATACTTATACACTTTTAAGTATCTAAAAGTGTATATTGGTACCACTGATCAACATTTAGTAATGTTGATCAGTGGTACCAATATGGAAAATTTCAAACTATTCCAAATAAATAATTTGCTAATCTTAGTTAGGACAAAACACAAAACCAAAGAACTGGATGAGTTTATTACCTTTTCACAAAAAATACTTGCAGAACTGCAGACTTTTTGTGCCATCTTTTCTAAAAGTTCTCTATTTTTTATTCATTTTACTGCTTTTATCTGACGCCAGGAGGAGATTATGAGCCGCTGTGTTATCGGGTACTCAGACAAAACCAGTGTGTGTAACAGAAGGAAACGAAGGTGTTGGTGGGAGTTTTCATTTCAGGTACCGGTGAGATGATGAAACACCATCCAGGGGTTTTCAGTTTGCATAACATCTTTAGAGCCGTTCAGTTCAATGCAAAGCTCCTGTGTAGGAACTTATCATTTCATGAAGCCAGAAATACTAAAATGAAGTTCAAGCTTCATTCTGAGGCGATTCGTCCATAATAAGTTTGTTTAATGATGTTCCAAAAGCATATTTATGGTTAATGTAATCATTTGCAGCCATCCAGATCACCAGCATCTGCTTTGGATGTTACCGGCCCATTCAATGGAAGTTAAAACATAAATATTTTGGACCGACTTTCATTAGCTCTGCTGCTAATGAATAAATGCCGGATGACGTTCTTCTTGTTCTTTTAATTCTGGATAATAGACTTAGTATAAGGAGATTTTTTTGTCAATATTTGCTATAAATATAGCTAATAAAACCTACAAGGTGCTGTGACATATTTCCGCTTACGTTGCTATGATGTCACTGCAATTAGTCAATGTCAACTAAGTTCTGACATATTTTGATTTTTCCACCTGTATTTGCTCTTCAACAAATGATTCATTGAGTTGTGACATATTAGACAGGAAGAACAGAAACAAAAACTGGAGTATTAGATCAGGGAAGCATGTCTGATCCACCTGCAAACTGTGTTTTTATGGCTTTTTTTTATTTTAAACCTACTGTCACAAATGTAAATATCTGGACACACGCTTCTAATCACATGCGCAAAATAAAAATGTTTATTTAGACACCAAATCAACAGTTTTCAGAGATTTCCTTTCCTCATTGAATAACTGGTGCATAAAAGAAATGGATCAATTCTAGTTATTTTTCTCCACACTTCTCTACCAGGAGAGCTAATAACTGTGAAGGCCACTGGAATAAAACACTCAAAAAACACACAATTAAACCAACCCAGCACCTTTAGACAGGCCTGTTCCCATAATCTTTAGTAATTGCTTCAGCAGAGTAGCAAGGTTAAAATGATTAATACCTACAAAGCAGAACAGCTGCTAACAGGGTGGTTAAGTGTTAGCAGGTAGCAATTACCACAGCTACCATGAAGGTTGTAATGTTCCTTTACAGCAGAACTGGTGCTTAACGGGAATAACTGCAGGTTGGGTTGAGAGCCAACAAACTACAACAGCAACAAAGAAAGAGACTAAAACCAAACAAAGATATCTGGTTCTAAACATTAAAGGTTTTATCCTTTATATCGGTGTTGTCCAAACGTTCTAGCAGGTTTGTCTTATTGTAAAAATATCATAAATGTTAATGTATTAGGGCCACTGCAGTAAAACTTTCAGAAATCTTCTAGACAAAACTAAGAAATTTACTAGATTAATAAACATTTCATACAAAAAAACAGACAAATCACTAAATTTCTAATATTTTGGTGAAAATTTGCTCCTTTTCTTTAATCTATAATGATCCTAACACACTGTTGTAAAAATCTTTTTAGAGTTTTGGGTCTTCAATAAATATCAGGGAACTTTATTTGCCTCCTTTTGACAAAAAGTTGCTCTCTAGTTTACCTTTTGCTTTCTGACGATTCTAAAAACATCCAAATAACAAAATATCTGAAAGAACAAGCTGACACAGGAACAAATGGACTTTCTTTGGACTACTTAGCTTCAACTTCTTCCTAAGGTCAATCTAAAACTCCCAACTTTTTCTCTTTCAGCTTCTCCTTCCTCTCTTGGCCTCCTACAGTTTCTTTTTCGAAGGCCATGTAACAGAAAATAAAGCTTTTCTGTGCTGAGAGGGGAAGAACAAAAGCAGATCCCGCTGATGGGAAGCCTCTCAGACTTTCTCCTTAAAAGCAAGAATAAGTCACCAGGTGTCAAATCTTCTGTTCTGGGACAAAAGCTGAAAGTGGTTCCACTATTGGACCCAGTGGTTCAAGCTTTCAGGTGTTTATTAGCAGCAGCTCAGGTGACGCTATAAATTATCAAACCGCTAGTTATCATAAAAAGATGACTTCGTTTATGGTTTTAAAAGCATCTGATACTAACAAGATGTTCTGATAGCAATGCAGTAACATCTAATATCTAATAACATAATGTCATATTCACAATATTTACTAGTTTATGTTCTTGTAAACAAGGTTTTTAGCCACATAAAAAGCCAGATAAACAAATTTATTTTCAGTTTTTCAATTGTTCTAATAAGATACTGAGTTTCCTTAAATCTAGACTAAAAATCCACCAGTTTAAAGTTATTTTGGACCATAATAAATGAACCTGGGCAAAATGTAATGTTTCAACTGTTAAACTTTGTGTTTTTTCATGCTGCCTTCTTACTGAAATGTGATTGATTGATTGATTGATTGATATATTTCTGTGAAACCAAACCTACAATTCTTTAATTAATTAACAAATCTCACAACAATGTGAGATTATAACCCAATCCTTTAATTGGTTTATTTTGGCTTAAAGTGGCTTCAGTGACAAAAAAGTCTCATTTTTTTGTATCTTCTCAAATAAAATAAAGATTTGATATTTTTTTATTCAAATCTAAGTTTTCACATTGGATAAAAATGCAGCAATTCAGATTTTTTAAACAAGATTAATCCACGTATAAATCTTGTTTGAAATCTTATATATATCTTTTGAGGCATAATTTTCAAAGGAAATAATCTGAGATTTAAAAAAATTTGAAATTATCAAAGGGTTTAAGTCTCTTTAATACTAAACTCTAAATTACACAAGTCATGAAAACAAAAGCAGTACATAAAACTAATGTGTTTGTAATATTTATGTTTATAAATCAAGAGAAAAATGGACCTTAATGTGATTAATATTAAAGATAGAAAGATTAAATAGATGTATCTATTTGATATCCAGGATGTTTTTCCTTCCTTTAAATTTTAAATATAAATTACTCAACCTGGAGAAATTAATTGTTAATTGTTGATATATTACGATCCAGATTGTGAAAATCATATTTAAACTTTATGATTTAAATATGGGGATTGGTTATGGAACCATCTTGCCAAAAGGATCAGATTTGGTTAAGTCATGTTTTTTACTCACAAACTAATAACTAATTACCAATTTTTCCTCTTTATTTTAATGAGATTCTAATCTGAGGTCAAAGTTCTGGAGAACCCAATTAGATTGTGTTAAAAGTTCAGCTACATACAGATAAAAATATCTCTGCTTTTCTTCATGGATGAATAATAACAGAAAGAATATTTAAAAAAGTATATTCTGTCCTCCAGGCTACATCTGCAGCCTACATCAGTTAATATGAGAAATTGACCTATTATTTGTGTAATTGTATTATTGAATGCTATTTTAAATATAAATTTATATTTATAAATGCTAGCTTGATGCTGTTGGAAGATGACTGCAGCTGAAAGCCAGAAAAATCCCTTTAACAGCTCAGACTTTGTGTTTGCAGGTTGGTTTCAGCTTCCTGCGTTTGGCAGAACTTCCTGCTAGCATGCTAACAGTCCAGGGTGGAAAAGGTGACACAAACACTTGCACATTTTCACAGTTCTTCAAAAGCTTTTCCATTTTCTTCTGTAAGCCTTTCACATTAAAAGCTCTTTCTCTCTCTGGTTTTATTCATTTCCTGTGTCTCTACCCCTCCACTCCATTTCTTCACTGCTCAGTGTGCTTTAACTCTCCCTTACAATCCTCCAAGCGCGTTTCTACCCTCTTGATTGTTAGCCCCCTGTCGAGTGGGTTGGCAGGAGAGAGACGGCAGCCAGTAGGAGGCGGGCCGTGCCTGCCAGAAAGCATGGCCGCCCCGCCGAGCCGCCGTTGGCCCCGACAACGGCTTATTTGCTGCTGCGCACGTGTGGCGTTCACAAAGGGACAAACTGTAGTGACAGGGCATCCAGGATGGTGTAGCTGACAGCAAACACACCCACAATCCTCACAGCGCTTCACCGCTACGTGATTTATGGAGATTTTATGGAGAAGAAACATTTTGAATAAACAGAAACCTCAAATCCGCCCAGACAGAGAGTTAAAGAGGAGCTGCTAAAGCAAACGAGGTGGGTTAGCAACTATGGAGTATCATCTCTGCTAAGCTACTGAACTGTTAGCATGTCACAGCAACCTTCTTCAGTCAGAAGCCTCTTCAGATTTGTGGCAGTACTGACTGCTACCTGAGATATTTCCTGTTCAGACCATTAACATTTAAAATATCGTCTTCTTCATGAGACTTTTAGAAAAACAAAATGTCTTTAGTCAGAGGTGATTTTGAATTCGTTGTATTACAGACAGCTACTGGAGATCTTTGAAGAATTTTGGATTAAGATGATTTACAACAGCATTTAAATTTCCTTCTGGACAAATAAAATGTTTTAAATTACCTGTGCAGATGAAGAATTTGGACTCTCCAACGCTTAACTCCACCTTGTGCAAGGATATGGAAACCTGCAGTGAAGCTGGAAGAGAAAACAGAATAAATAATGGTTACTACAAAAAAGATTTGCACAATACTTTGTGCTCAATCCTGCAACAAGTGTGCCTTTTTATATCTGTAAGTCTTTTATGAAGAAGGTTTTTACACATTGTCACAGTTTGATTCTAATTAAATCTTAACCACTTTCAGTCAGAATGACCGACTTATTGTTTGAAGATGTTTGCGCCGACTCGTTGGATCCGACCCGTTGTCTCGCCGTTTGCAGGGACAATGGTTTATGATTTGAAGAAACGTGGGGGAGGTTTTTAAAGGAGAGGAATCAGGACAGCAGTCGATAACACTTCTGTTTGATTTGCTGGAGAAAACACAGGCAGGCGAAACATTCTGGATCTCTGAATGTGAACTGAGAAAGAAAGAAATCTTGTTTTGGAAAGTCGATGCGTAAACAAGCCGAGAAAAAGTTTACTTAAATGTTTCTAAGAATTGAATAGAAATCTAATACAGGGTTGTGGAACTGTCAGTGTAATAATTGGAAATAAGTCTTTCACAGCGCTGTGGAGGAACTTTGAAAGCCATTAGCAACGCATTTAGGGTCGCTAATGGCTTTATGACCACTACTGTGGCCTAGTCATAAACTTTGACTAGGCCACAGTAAATCTGTTGCTTTTTTCTTGAACCTGCTGTCCATCTGTATCTGAAGCAAAAGATCATAAACTGAGTCGGTATTCTTCAGGATTTTCTGATGCAGCGTAGAAGTCCCCGATCATCATACTACCACCGCCATGTTTGACTGTTGGTGTGAAATGAAATGCTTTGCTAGTTTTATACCAAATATATATTCCACTTATGGATTTTTATGTTGTTTCTGACCTTTTGTCCTCTTTGTGATTGTTAAAACGTGACCTCTGACCTTAACTCAGGTGTGTTGCATCAGTAGAAGGACAGTAGACGTCTCCTGTTTCTCCAAAAAGCTTTTTGCTTTATAAACTTTATAAACTGACAGCAAAGACTTGAGTTTCTTTACATCAGAGCATGATGTGTTGCGTTTGTGGATCTTTTATCCTGCTTCGTGTTGCCAGACAGGTGCAAATTCAAATTATTTCTTAAACAGTTTTAGCAAAATTGCAGAAGCTTACATCCTTATCTCCATTCTTTGAGGTACAGCGAAGGAAAATAAATGGTGCTTTCCAAATACCAACCAATACGACGTCAAGTTGCATTGCTCCAAACTATGTCAGCTTCCCAAACTGAATTTTTAATATGTTCCATGTAAAAACATCATAAAATAGTTGAATTTTCCATGAGTAATTCCATATATTTACTCAAAACATCCTCATCTGATATAAAAATGTAGAACTTATCAGTATCAGCGCGTAAAGAAATGAAAAACATCAAGTAATAATAATAATAAACCAATAATTTATCTTTAAAGGGCAAGTAAATATAAACACATGATGGATCTAATAATACAATTAAGTTTTTCAACCAAAAAACTTAAATTATATACAGTAATAATTATGTTCTTTATAATATAAGTGAATATCATTTAGAATATTTTATGCAAAGGTTATGTTCCAAATTTTTCCAATATTTCCAGTTAATAGAAATGATCTTTTTGGCAATGGTTAACAACAATACATTTTTCAGACTGAAAAAGCCTTTTATAGCTCAAACACGTCCACATATTCTATTGTAATGGCCACTAAAATGACACAATAGGTGTTTTTTCACCTGGAAAACACGAAGAATGAGAAACCGAGATAAAGAGCTCTTTAAATCTGGGCTTGGTGGAGAGGAGAATGTGTGTTGATGTTTAATGAGCGGTGATTGGCAGCTCTGCATGGAGGAGGTCACTTTAAGGCCAGAGGCTCCTGATGCAGCGCTGCAGTCAACACGTCGCTGTCTGGACCTGGATATTTGATGAGCCTGTCAAACCCCACATATCCTTTTTTCCCCAATGTTGGAGCTGCAGCCCTCGTTAGGATCAACATCCCACCACACTCTCTCTGAATAATCATATTCTAATGGATGTTAATTCGCTCCACAACACTGGGAACTTAATAGTAGAGCTCAAGGCGCCTGTCAATAATCGGGAAAATGATGAAATCATTATCTGCTGCTTTTCTAGGAGGGATGGCTGCAGCCTACGGCAGCAACGCTCTCCAGAAATCACTGGCAGCAATCTGCTGTGGCGCAGAGACGCCTATAGATGGCAGTAGATCGGCACTACAGTGTGAGCATGAAGACGTCCAGGAGCCGATTTATCAATACTTATGATCAGTTTCTAACTCAGATACTCACTTTTTTCTATTGTGTTTGAAAATATATGTTCAATCTAAAGAAACTGAGAAAAGACAGCAACATTACACTATTTAAAAACGGAAATAAACGCTCTTATTTCAGTGATCCTTGTTGAAGTTGACCCACTTCTGTTACCTGTTAACAGGTATTCCAGCTCAGGATGATTGGACTATACTCCACAAATTCTTCCAACTGTTTCATCCCCCCTCAGAAACAGAACTTTATTGGATTAAATGATCTTAAATTTGTTGGTTTGTAACCAAAATCCTGAACATAAGGCAAGATGATGATGCAACAAATCGACCTGACGCCTTCAGGGACGGTGAAGGAGATGCCGTCACTGTCGCTTTAATTCAGTTTTATGTGGTTTTTAGACCCAAAAGAGACAAAATAATTTAAAGAGTTCATAAAATATATTTTTAATCCTGACAAAATGTCCATTTTCTGAACATATTCTCTAAACAGTTGGAGTTGATTTCCATTAATTGACCATTTTAGTGATTCTTCCATTTATTTAAACAGCCGTTTTGTTTCACGTCTTCCTTGTTTTGGTTTAAATTTTAAAGGATTTAAAATAATACAAGTTGAGCAACGGATCATTTTCTACACTTTTTTACATGTTTTCAGTGCTAACTTTTTAACCAAAGGTCCTTCCTCTCATCAACCATCATGATCTCAACTAACTCAGTGTTTACATTCCTGTAAATGTTATTTTTGTACATTTTTAAAACTCTTCTCAGCTGCATATTTATTTGCCAAGTTAAGTATGTTGTATTTCTGATGTAAAGCTTTTTGAACTGCCTTGTTGCTGAAATGTTCTATATAAATAAACTTGATTGATTTGTAATGCATAACATCCTCAAAGAGAGAGAGAGCGAGATACATTGTTTCATTGTTTTAAACGAATCCAAGTCCAGTTCTGAGCTTGATTAATCTCTCCTGTTTAACCTCGTGACCTTCCACACTGCCTGCCTCTAACTTAAGGCACATTCCAATCAGCGCTTCAAGTACTTTAAAGGTTTTCAATTATTAATTGATTCGGCGCTGTTCGCGGGGTACGTGATTGATCGTGTAATAAGCTGCTCACTAGAACCTGCAGGTACAAGGAAAAATGAGCCTGGGCTTTTTCTTGTGCTACTTGGTGTGAATAATAGAATCAAGTTAATCCTTTAACTCCCCGATGAGGTAAGATGTACATCCCAGAAGTCGTTACAGTGGCTGAATACGGGGTTTCATACGACTGAATTTGAAATATGACGAGTGGGAATTTGTTTGTTCTCGCTGTCGTAAAAGCAGGCGACGCACACAGACGTGATAATTGCTTCGTTTTTTCCAGGCATGGCCGTCTCTGTTCAATCGGCTCATTAAGGCGATCGGGTCAATATGTTATGAGCCTGGTAACAATTATCAGCTCCAATTATTATCTCCTGGAGGCGAGCAAAAAAAGACCAGAAACAAAATATTGATTGCCATTTGTAAAGAGTCAACGACGGCCAATCAGCTACTATCCTTCAGATTCCCAAACAACAATTACAAATCAATCAGTGTAATCTCAAACGGCGGGGAGACACATGTTTATGTTAGCCACAAAGTTTCATGTTTCACATCAAAAAAGCTACAAGTTACAACAACAAATTAGATTTTTAAACTGTTTTCAAAGGCAGGAGGTAAAGTCATGTAAATATCCTTTTAAAACCAGGAGTAACGTCTGTGAAATGTTAGCATGTTAGCTTCCACTTAATCTTTCATTACCTGCAGTTTGACAACAAAAGTGACTGATCATACAGCATTTCCTTCATTATTGTAGTTTCATAACCACTAATTACTTAGATTAGATTATAAATTATCTGGTCGTCTTCATCAATATTTAACATACATTTTTTTCTTCTTCCCCTCTTGTGTCCCTCTCAGGGAACAAGGCCCCCCATTTGATCTTTGTTTTTTTAAATGTACTTAAATTAATTGATTTATAATTTAAATTATTCATTATCTCTCCAAGAAAGAGATATGAATAAAAGAAAAAGTAGTGATTTGAAGACAAAACCCTGAGGGACTCCACATTAAAGTGATTAAGTTCTGAGACATAATCTAAATTCAAAAAGAAAATAAGTTGCCAGGTAACTTAAAATGTCCAGAATGGTACAGATAAATATTAAGTTGATATATTTTTGTCTGTGAGCTGAAGGAGAAGCTCCTGGTGCTTTTTTATGCCACCTGTCATCCTTGAAGTTGTTTTTAGCAGCAGCCTGATAAGGAAGAAAAGTGTCCAATCATCTGCCAGGAAGAGAGGTGTGTGAATATATAATCCTTTTTCTCCATTAAAAAAAGCTCAATTAAAGCCATAGCCAAATAAAATGCACCAAAGAGAAGCAGCCTTTGTGTTTTCGTACATAGAGTGTGGGAAGGTGCATGTGTGCTGAATCCCTTTATTTTGAATGTGTGGGTGGAAGGGAGGGTGAATGCTCTACACACACAGCGCTTGGCCCTGAGGCCAAAAATGCTCTGCTTTAATTGTGTGTGATTTTGAGAAGGAATAAAAGGGAATTCTTCCCTTGAACCCTGAAGACAGAGAAGCAATAAAAACAAGCAGAAGAACGAGCAGACAAAGAGCAAACGAAGGCAGCTGATAAAATACTAATTACTATGTTTTGTATTCAGCAGAACTTGTGTATCTTATGCGTTTCTTCAGAGGTGTTGCAATGGCAGGAATGATTTGCAGCATGAAATTAGCTTCTGAAACACTTCAAAGTCAGCATTTCTGACAGATGAGTTGTGTGGTTGGGATCTGCAGCTTTTCAGTGGGTAAGTTAAAACAAACTTTCACTAAATTCCTACGGATTCTTATGGATTCACAAAATTTTGAACTTCTTTTCAGGCTATTTGTGGAATCTAACTAAATTATTCATGAAAAATGTGTTGATTGTTTGTGTTGAACGTCTCTAAACCTTTCAGAAAAAAAACAAAACAGAGTTTTTAAAGGTGATCTCAAATATTGGAGGATTTCAGCTATTCACTAACGGTTATAGTTTTCCCGCCAGAAACTGAAATAAAACAAAAAATCTTGTCAGAGACAGAAAACCAGAATCAGAACTAAACATGGAGAAACAGCATTCAGGTTTCTACACTCCTATAATGTGGAACAAACTTCCAGAAAACTGATCAGTAGTAAGTGGACTGATTAATTGATGATTTTGATTATTTGATAAAATAGTTGCTGTTTAACAAAACTGGCTCTTGTGTTACATTTTTATGATGTAAAGCACTTTGAATTGTCTTGCTGTTGATATTTACTACACCAATAAACTTGATTTAACAATAAAGACAACCTGTCTTTAAAATAGCACCTGTCTGACAGCATGAAGTAGGCGAAAGGCGATTTTAAAAAGATCTTATGATTTTGAGGTTTTAAACTTTGACCTGGTCATTTTGGCTCGTTTGTAGCCACACCAGTGGATTCCCAGAGTTCATATTTCTGTCCCTCCAACTCACCAACCTGCTTTCATGCTGCAGAGGAACAGGGAGTGAGGGGAAAGCTGGCTCTACTCAGCCAACCATATCCAATTGTAGCAACATACAGTAGCGAGTCTCAAACAGAAGCCACAGCTACCTATTATCTCCCACTCTCTCATTCACCTTCTCTGTATCTCTGCTTTCCACTCTCCAGCTGCTTCGCCATTTATGTCTCCCTCCTTAAGCCTCTTAAGCTCTAAGCCGCAGAGGCCTTGATGGACCTCATGCAGCGACGTGCGAACGCACAGATGTGTGCTTTCAGACAGATGTGTAATCTTTTTATAATTAGCATGGAGAGGCAGCTTGATCTTATCTAGCAGGTGGTTAAAACTGTAGGTTTTGCTCATTTTCTTTGTGTCCTCATGTCTTTATAATAGCAACGTTTTTATCGACATGAATGTGAGCTTGGATTGTTCCCAGTGAAAACATTCAACTGGACAGATTCTACAGGATCCATTTCCGCTACAGAGTCCATGTTGAATCGTTGAGGGGAAGATGAGACACCAGAACCAACAACGCAAGTGAAAAAGCAACCAAGGTCCAAAGAAACACTTTAAAAGATGCAAATAAGAGATAATTGGACTTGTTGTAAAATGGTTTTAGCATTTTGTGCTCAAAAACAGTTGAGATTTTGGTCCGACTTTGGGTTTAATGGTAGAATTAAAGTTTTATCACGATACTTTGTGGTACTGCTGTGATAATAATAAGTGAAGATATAAACAATTTACAACTTTTTTAAGTAACTGCAATTGAAAACATATCATTTGTTATGCGCTTCACTTAAAGAAGTGTGATTTTTATCATTAAAATGCAAACAGCAACTGCATTCAATCATATTTACAAATTTATTGACACTTTTATGGTACTTGAAAAAAAAGTAAAGTCTGTTACTGGTGACTGTATGATGTGTTTATGTTTCGACTTTGCTGAAATATGTTGATTGATTTATTGAACAGAGAGGATGAAACAGTTACATCATTAATTGGAATTTACTGCAACAATGATAAATCAAAATCTCACCATGATAAAAAATGTATCACGATTGATGATAAACGGCGCAATAAATGCTCATCCTGTTAGAAAACATCGCCTCATGAATTAACCCTTAAAGCCTCTGGAAACCTGGCAGACAGTGAAGTCTGGGTCAAAGGGCATTTAAGAGAAAACAGTTGAGTTTCAAGTGTCAAAGCAATCATCAGCCAGGTCAGAAGTAAGGAGAGTAAACAAAGCCTCACATGCTGCCTGAAATCAGAGCTTTTGATGCCAAACAAGACAAGCAACGGAGAGGGAAAATATTCTTGGATGTCCCGTTTAAACAAACAGTCTGCAGTATATCCTTGGTGTTTTCTCATAACCTCTGTCTCCTTTATCCTCCATCAAAAGAGATGATTTCTATTCCAGATTATGAATAAACTGGGGCCTCACACAGTGACAGAATAAATCACATTTTCTTGGATATTGGGCTCATATTTATGGAAACACAGGAAAAAATAGGGCCTGCACACATTGGTGAGAGATAATACTGTTATCCGCATTCCCTTTTCAAAAACAGAATCATGCTTCACAGGGTATCAGGCAGGAGCTTCGACTATCTGGGCTCTGAGTCCTGTGTCTAATCTATTAGTCTTATTTCTCTTATCTCTGTCGCCCTTTCTTTTCTGCTCCCATTTCTCTCCTTACGTCACCAATCTCTCTCAGGGGAAACCTAAAATGTACGATGATACAAGGAGACATAACCTTTTATTATTTTGGTAAATCAGACAAAACTTTTCTCTTTTAGGTCAGTTGGAATGACCAAAATCATTTCTATTTGCTTAATCCCAAAAATAAAGCAATATTAAAGGTTTCTTTAAAGATTACGGCGCCTTTCAACAATTTGAAAAAAACCCATTGATGATGACGTTATGGCTTGGTCCTGGTTTGAAGTAAAAACACACAGTTTGGTCATTTAAACGGACTTGTTTAAAAGTTTCGTACTAAAGAGATAAGAGTTATTTATTACTTACTGTCTTTTCTTCTTCTGCTCATTAACTGACCCTTTGTTTCCTTTGCAGTAGAGCTTTTGCAAAATCAAATCTAAATGAGCACTGACTGAAAAATTAATCTAATCAACTGTAGTTTTGTTTTTATAGTAGCAAAAGAAGTCAAAGAACATTTTAGTTCAATCGCTATGAGCTTCATAAGATTGACTATAGGCATGTTTGATGTCTGAGTCTCATTTTCTGCAACAATCAGATCAATAAGAGTCTGGAGTTTGGAGACAATGAAGACCAGCTGAGGTGGGCGAGATGTTTGCTTCTGATGATCTGTGAGAACTTGTGAATAACCAGGCATTCAAAAATAAGCCAGCGCTGCATATTGATCTGGTGGGAAGGTGGCAGACTGAACTGATTACGCTAAGCAGACTGACCCAGGCTTCCCACTCCTAGCAGGGATACTCAATAGAGTCTGGAAAGAGATTGAGTAATAAAAACTCCAGGCCTCGGAGGCAGCATTTGATTTTCAGAGGAGAGTCGAGGTTCACGGCAAACAGGTTAGAGAGCGACTCGCCAGCGTGAAAGAATAGAAACCCAGCTAATTGAAAGTCATTCCTGCAAATATTTGCTAAATCACAATAATGAGAAAGAGAAAATTGATTATTAATGTCTTCACAATCAGAAGTTTACATACACAATATCTGCTGTTTCTTTAAATTATGATGTCATGGCTTTGGAAGCTTCTGATAGGCTAATTGACAAGCATGTTAGTGTCACTATAGAAAAAAAGGAGTCAATTTTTCCCTAAAAACTCAGAAATTTTTAGATTAATTTGAGTAATAATCTGATTTTAGATTAAAAGAAACTCTTTACAAAAAAACAGATTAATCTCTAGATTTATAGGTTTTTGTCAGAAATTGACTCCTTTTTTCTACCTGCAACAGTCATAAAAATCCCTTTCAAGTTTTGGATCTGCAATAAATAAAAGCTTCTCTATTTGACTGATTTTAGGTTGGATTTTTTCTTTTGAATCTACAGTTTTGGCTCATGCAACAAAACGTTTGGACTGTTTCAAGAGAGGTGAAGGATTTTGTTTGGCAGTAAAAAGTTAAACTACAGTTAAAAAAATGCAACAGCAGCAAAAACTTAGTCAGGTTTCACACATTTAGGTAAAACTTGATGTTTTTGTTTTGAGGATTTGTGAGTGAATAGTTTGTGATGCAACATTTGGGTTTTCTTGTGACTATTTCATATTGTTTGCAGCACTTTGGGTTGATCTACTGCATAAAACCCAAATTAAACCTTTGTGGTTGTAACTTCACTGTTATTGTGGAAACTCTGGGTTGGTCGCTTGTGAACTTCGATGCAGCAGAAGGAGCAGCGTCTTTATCAGCGGCCATTAGAGCGGCGGCGGTGTGTTTGTGCGGCGTCTGAATAATCTCACGCTCGGTGATTAAAAGCTTTCATGGCGGCGGCTCAGAAGGGAACAGAAGCAAAGCAAAGGCTGACCTTAACAACCACTGTGGACACATTTTACTGTCACAGATCTTCAAGTAGAACATGCTCACACTCTGTTGCAAAACGATTCTGCATACTTTCTTTCTCAAACGGCCAAATCTCACTTGTAAACGAGTGGAGATTGTTGAATTTGCTCTCTTTTACCTGGATCAAGGGTTAAAAATAAATACCACCCACGCCAATTTTCGTCTGTCACAAACATTAAATCCTCCTTTGTGTTTAAAAGTGGTTAAAAATCAAATATTCACACTGTTCAAAACAAGGACATGCAATTTGTCTGTCTTGGCGCTAAAGATATGCTCAATTTAGCTTTCATCTCCAACCAGGAGCCGCTCGCTGTTTGGTGAAAAAAGAGGCTATTATTTAGTCCCAGCATGCCAGTCAGGCTCACTATGACAATATGTAATTCTACCAGTCAGACGCCCCGAATACGACTGACTGTACAACACAAATGAGTTCTGTAACACCCCAAAAATGGGAAAAAATTCAACTTATCCCAACATGTTTTCAATAAACTTTGATGGTCTAATGTTAGACGGAAAAGGAAGGAGAAGCTTGGTGTCCTTGAGTGACAAGCAAACATCTTTTTATGTATTTTTCTTGTTTAGTTTGTATGTTCGGATGAATGACTGCCGCAGCGCCCAACCACCGGGCTTAACAAGTTTATGGGGGAAACTTTATAATTTTATTATTAATTCAGAATTTCATTTGATTAAACAAAAATATCCTCAAACCAAAACACGTTTCCTAACTTTTTAGTGACTTCTCTTAGCATCTTGCGGCCTGCTTTTCAGGTGAGCTTATTTGTCAAAATAATTTATTGCTTTTACAAATCAATAACGTTCAGCAAAATTTGGCTTTTTTTGTCAAATGAAAAATGTGAAAACTGATTTCTACAAAATAAGAACAAAAATATGTAACATAAAATGTTCAACACTTTAAAGTGACTGAACTAATTCAACAGGTTGCAAATCCAATTATTCATTAAAAATAATTTTTCATTATTTTTGTAAAAATCACTTCTTAATTTGATATTTAAAGGTTTTTTATAAAAAATGTTGTCAAAAAAATTAACTTCTTGTTGATTATGATTGATTTGTAAAAGCAAAATCAATAATAGCTGTAAATTTCTTTTGTTCAAACTGGGAAAACCTTCAAAATGTTAAGAAATTATGTTTAAATCACCTTTGAGCAATTTTAGATCAACAGAAATTGCTCATTTTTCCATATAATTTTTTATTTATTTACACAAACTTCACAGTTTTTGTCAAAATTAAAATTTCTACTTTTTCAAAGCAGAAACTGAACCTTTACATTGATTTTCAGTATTATTTCTTTTAAATTAAGGACTATTGTCGACTTAACTTTGTTTCTATTTCAAAACACTGAACAGAAATAGTGAAGGTTGTGCAAAATTATAATACAGCTGCTTCTAAAGTGTAGTTTTATTTAAGAGCAGGAAACCTTCAGGACCAATAAGTGGCTAACTGTGGAGAGGCTGAAGATGGCAGAACAACCTTCAGCAAACAAATTAAGAGACAAATCTCAAGCTTTTAAAGAAAAATCCTTTCAACAAATGAACTTAAAACTGAAAATAAAAAGTAGATTTCCATAAATAAAATAAAAAAGAGCACCTCAAGCGATTCCACGTGGAGTAGATCAATCATGCTTTGGGCTTTGGTGCCGCCGTTGGCATACTGAACATGTCAGGGCTACAGAGACAAATGAGTTCAATTTAACACCAGCAAATACTGGAAGCAAACTTGGCTCTGCACAAAGAACAGGAGACCCTCACACCGCCAGGGAGAAGAGAAGCAGCATAAAACTTTCACAGCAGCATCAATTTACTGTCATTTCTGCTGAACGGGTTAACATTACGCTCGGATTTAAAAAAGAAAACTTTAAGAAACACAACTATGGACTTTAAAGTAAATATGTACATCAATCGTATGTTCTCTTGTCTTTCCCATTGGAGAAATGGGTCATGTTTACATCCAGGGGAACTTACCTTCACTTATTTTATGAATTTTCACACATCTTTAATAGACGTGTGAATAAATCAGAGCAAATCATCTCCTCTAAGAGTTTAAATGTCAAGGTTGGTTCTGTAAAACAACTCCAGCTTTAACAGTCGGTTTTCTGCATCCTGAATAAAAGATGCAATTGTATTTGTTTCCTCCTTGGCGGAGGGGCGATGGTTGCCGTGGGGGATTGGAGTGGCACGGCGGTGGATTGATTATCCTCCTGCCACTTCCTGCCGTTGGCAGTGACACGGCCATTATCTCCGCCTATGGATTAATTCAGTCACAAAGGAGAGGTCAGCGGCTCCAGCCGGGCCGCAGAGAATAGACTCCGGGGATTATGGGAAGGGGATTCAGAACGGTCCTTACTTTTGGATTTGCTACAATGAAATTCAAAGGTTTGAGGTCGACTGGCTCCCTAATTGGAGGCCACGTCTCAGGACAATAGCAGCCCAGATTATTAAGACCACGCATCCTGGCTAAGTGATCTGCATTGGAAACTGACAGGGATAAAGCTCTCCCTGTAGTTTAGGAATGAACTGTATTGGATTTTAAATCCCACTTATGCTGAACTGGAAATCAATCCGCAGCAAAACCAGACTGAATAAAAGACGTTTCAGTTTTGTAAAACTTGAGTAGCTTTCAGTTCAAGAAAAGGGATTAAAGTGGTGATGTGACGGGTCCAGATTGGGGTTCGGTCACTTTTCCCACAGTAAAACTCAAGAACTTTTCCAGCATCACACTAACGTGGAGTTCAGACAATAAACAACAGCTTTATTTCACTAGTGGATTATATTTGTTATGGTAGTATTTTACATTCCACAGCAGGGAAAAGGCAAAATAAAGTAAAATATATATATTTTGAAATGTTTCTCTAAAAACACTAATTTAACAATTTCAACAACATTATTTAATGTATAAATTTAAGGTGATGAATAACTCATAGGAACAATAAACATGCATTACACTAAAAAAATCCAAACAGTGAAACAATCAGATTAAATGCTAAAACAGAATATGCAACCAAGAAAGTGAAAAACAAATCTCAAAAAAAATTTTAATCCAGTAAATAAAAATAATTCTGGTAATTAAAACAAGAAAAGTTTGGTTTGATTCAACTTCAGAGCGAGAAAAAAATATTTTTACACTTTTTTCAAGAATTTTACACACTGTAAAACATTTGAGCTGCATTTAGTTTAGTTTATTTGCCTTTTTAAGCGAGTTTGTGAAAGATAAACTTACAGTAGTAAGTTGTATTAACTTTTTATTAATTTTATCAAACCTCCAAGAGTTCAATAAACTAGAGTATTTTGGTTAGCACTTAAAAAACTGAAAGAAGAAAAAGACAGGAGTGGAAACTATTTCCCAGAATTCTTAGCGGCGTGTTTTTGTACTCTGATTGGAAGTGCGTTACTTTGATCTGACTCGTGTTTATTTTAATGTCCTGTTCACATTAAATTTGTTGTGATGTTTAATAAAATTCATTGTCAGATCAGAAATTTTGTTCATGCAATTTGAAACAAGAATTAAAATTATTCTAAAGTGAAATAAGTATTTATTTTAACTTGATATTGTGAGTGAAAATAACTAGAATAGAGCAGGTTTATTTTGATATTGTGAAATAATTATTTTGTTTAAATTGCAGCATTAAGTTAAAACTCACAGTTCAAGATTAATGAACTTAAAAAACAATGTTCAGACAACTTGTCTCTTGTTAAATCAACTTCATGAGTTAAAATACATTTTCTTGTTGACTTAAATTGTATTTTCAAGGCAACAGGTTGACTGTCATTTCCAAGTTAAACCACCTTCAAATGTTTTACAGTGCACAGAAATCAAGCACTTTTCAAACTTTAAAGAACATCTAAATGAAATTCAAAGATTTTCAAGGATTCCTGCAGAAACTACAGTACATATCCTGCATGATCTGCTGCTGTTGAACATAATTTGATGTTTCCAATGAGGAAAAAGACCAATAATGAGGATAAGAGATAAAAAGAAGTCGTATCCTCGGCTAATGTCATTCCCTCTGATCATAAGATCAGGGATTCAAAGGCTCCCTCTGTTTTATTCTCTTCCCAGCTTGTTCAATTCCTCCCAGCCCAGCACACTTCTATACTTCTATTTCCCTTTGCTGCTATCACCTTTAATTTTACTCAAGAGAGCCTTTCATCTTTTTTCTTTTCTTGCTTCATTGTGCAATGAATTGCCCGCTCACCTTTTCTGTCAGACTCCTTCCAGATATCACGACTCTTTGTTCCTAAACTCAGTGACGGTTTCGGCGGATGTGACAGACGCTGCCACCAACTGTCGCCGTGGCACCGGCCAACGAGGAATTTGGACCGACCATCATGGAGTTACATTATGCCAGAGTAAATATTACTCAACCAGCTTCTGCCAGGACTGATTCAACACCAGTGACATAGAGAAGCACCACTAATGGTTACATGAAGTCATCAGAAAAGATAGAAAAAGGAAATTCACACCTTCTATATTTCTGTATTGAGTTTTTAATTGGACCCAAATGAAGGAAGAAGGCAGAAAATATTCAGTGTATTATAAGCCTGGCGGGCCACCAGGCTTAACATGTAACCCCACCAGGCTGAGCATTATTTATTTACCACAGGGGATTTTTTAAATATACCAGTAACAGTGTTACAAGTCAAAGAGTCTCTGGTGAAATGGTTGGAAGCACAATGGCAACACAGTATGGTAAGTATGTGAACGCACATAATGAGTCTGAATTCACCAAAACTCGGTAACCGCTGCCTGTCTTCACCGATCTACACGTTAACAACTTCAGCAAATAATCTGACAAGTCATGGATAAACAATCCAAAAATGTTGGACACTTTAATCAGTATGAAACAACTGAGGCACAAAAATTTGTATTTCTTTTAATTGTATGTTTGGCTTTTGTAAAATTTACAATATGTGTCTTCCAATAACGTAATTATGTAGCCATATTTTCAAATTTCCTTAAAAATTAAAATTTTTAAAAGAGCAGGAGATACTAATTAAGTTAGTCCAAGTACTTTCAAAGAGCAGTCAGTCTTCCAACAGTCCTGAAGAAGCCTCTGACTGAAGACTGTCACCCTATGACAGTCCCAAAGTATCATCTTCTTGATAACACTATAAATTGTTAGCTAGCTCTGCTAATCCAGCTCATTTGCTTTTGCTGCTCCTGTTTAAATCTCTGTTAGTGTAGAATATCTTTCTGCTGTTTGGTTCTGCGCTGCATCCAGAACTCCTCTGGGATTCAACAGTTCAGGTGTTTGAGCTTTAGAGAAGCCTCTCAGCAGCTCAGTTGCAAAAGCAACACCTTGTTGCCACGGTTACGCATTATAGCATCTATCCATCTCGAAAAAATAAATCAAAACTAATGCAACAGAGATATTCAACTTTTACTAGATTTAAACCACATTTTCACTCAGATGACGGACACTTTAAAGGTTATTTCAGGTGTCCAAAAACGTGGACTGGATCAGTAACTGGATCTTAAAACAGGAGACTGACACTAATGGGCATGTTAGCGGTTCTGCTGCAGTTCATCTGTCAACCCAAATGACTGGTTTGATGAGTTGATAGCTGCTTTTATAGCTGCAGTTGAAACAGACCTGCTAGATCAGTCACACAGTCTACAGTAATAACATCTATCTCTCTGGTATTTCACCAGGTATTAGCAGGTGGTTCTACCTGCTAATAACGAGGGTTACAGTATGAATGAATGAATACTGACGTTATGACGGTTCATCATGTTCTCTCCCAGATCTCTGTTTTGGAAATAGAACTGTGTTCAAAGCTGCCAAGGCTGCAGCATTAAGCAGAGAAGCAAACAGCTACATTACCTCCAACATTTATTGGGAGCTGATGAAGGCTTCCATTAAGTTAATGGATTATTTACAACAGCAACAAAATGCTCATATGAGTGTAGCAGTATTGAAGAGGATCATAAATCCTTTCAAAAGAAGCTTGTAGTTTGATGAAGGGAACCCTCTAAAGCCTTGCAGTATGTTTTTAAAAGCCCCTCCATTCTTCTTGGGGGTAGTTATTAGTAGTCAGCGTCTTTTCTCCACTAGTGAGAAAGTTATATTGCAGAATAGATTTCAGTCTAATACAACAACTTAAATAAATATATTTCATCCTGTAACAAGTCAACAAAACAAATAAAAATAATTGAGGTTATAGGTCAACATTGGTGGTGTTCTGCTAGTAGGTGTGGGAATTTACCGTGTAATTCCAGGGTTTCCCTCAGTGTATTATAAGCCTGGCGGGTCACCAGGTTTTACTATGGAGCAATCCTTCAGGATGGTGGGCTATGCTAAGCCCACCAGGCTTAGCATAGCTTATTTATTTCAGGTTTTTTTTGTTTGTTTGCATTTTTTAAGACTTATGGTTGGTGTTCAGATATTAATCCTCCAATAACACATAATTATCAGGTGATATTTTCACATTTCCTGTCAGCTTTAAACATATTTTAACTCAAAAACACGACGGGCTGCTGGATGGATGACCGCCCTGGCGCACAAACACAAGTTTTCTAGAGTAAATCTTGAATTTATAATTTTTCAGAATTTTAATTTACTGTTGTCTTAAATTTTAATTATTGATGTTGAATAAAAGTATTATTGGAAATTATATTTTTACTATTTTCTCCACTTGTTCCACATCAGCATCAATGAATATAAATAAACTTGAACATCTTATTAAATGTAGTTACTTAAAGCTTAAAGATATAAATCTCACAGTTTTCTTCAGATCTGGAATTGTTAATCAGATTAATCATGATTTATCAATAATTGAAAGAATTGCTAACTAATTGATTAATCATTAACTGGACTATACAAACTCAATGAAAGTCAACTGCAAACCTTCTTTGTGTGTAAATATGTGGCAGTGAAGCTTCTCCTGGTAAATATTTTGTAAATTAGCACCTTTGTTATCCAATTATTAATTGGTTAAATCAACATGTTTATTTTAGATGTGCTATTTTAGCTGTATATTTGTTCTTTGCTACAAATTACAAAGGAATGACAGGTTGTTGCATTTTAGGCAAATAATTGTTTATTTTCTTAATTATAAAGGAATTTGCATCTTTCAATCTAAACCAAAAATATCCTGAATGAATTTTAGTTGATTAATCGTCAGAATAATCGATAACTAGTTCTCGTTTTCTGTAATACAAGTCTTAAAGAAAACCTGCAGACTGGTTGATGGACAGCAGATTAAAGGATGGACAGTCAGATGCCTTCAGGCGTGTTTTAGCTGTCATCCACCATAAGTAGGACACTGCTTAATGGGCTAATTAATAGGCTGACAGAGTACTGTATGTGGCGATACAGTACATGCATACTGAAGGATTGCTCCAAACACGGCAGTAAGCACATTAAAGGAGGATCTGTCACTGAGCTCCCGGGCGAGAACAGCAGCTCTCTGGCCCTCCGCCGCTGACGGATGATAGCTGCGAGTTTATATGCGTCCACCGATTCGGCTCTGCATGGCTTTCAATTAGAACTGTCAGGACATGCACTCAATGAGATAAAGGTGGGCAAACACATCAGCATGCAGGGAGGAAAGCATCCCTATAAACCATTACCTCTGACTCCAACTGTACTTCATGCATTCACATAATACTGCATTACATAAATAAATGCTGAAAACATGTATATCTGTCTGTATGGGAGCATAGCAGGAGATTATGCCCTTGTCAGAGGCAGAACTGTAGCTCACTGCGAGGATCCCAACTTAGATAAATGTCACTGCTGCAGCTCCAAAGACAAGATATCCCCCGGCTTTAGAATTAGCATATTCATTATTTAACTGTGGAGCAGCTGGCTAATTGGCAAATGAAATGCTTTCAAATAATGTTCACATGAGAAGCGGAATTTGATTAAACTGAACCTGGGGAAAATACCAACAAAGAACGGAGGCGGAGGAACGGAGTTTGGAAAAGGCTGGGAATGTTTGGAATGACAAAGTTTGGATAACTGTGGAAAAAATGGTTTGGAAAACCATCCATCCATCCATCCATCCATCCATCCATCCATCCATCCATCCATCGATCCATCCATTGATCCATCCGTCCATCCATCCATCCATCCATCCATTGATCCATCCGTCCATCCATCCATCCATCCATCCATTGATCCATCCGTCCATCCATCCATCCATTGATCCATCCATCCATCCATCCATCCGTCCATCCATCCATCGATCCATCCATCCGTCCATCCATCCGTCCGTCCATTGATCCATCCATCCATCCATCCATTGATCCATCCATCCATCCATCCATCCATCCGTCCATCCATCCATCCATCCATCCATCCATTGATCCATCCATTGATCCATCCGTCCATCCATCCATTGATCCATCCATCCATCCATCCATCCATCCATCGATCCATCCATCCATCCATCCATCCATCCGTCCATCCATCCATTGATCCATCCATTGATCCATCCATCCGTCCATCCATCCGTTGATCCATCCATTGATCCATCCATCCGTCCATCCATCCATCCATCCATTGATCCATCCAATGATCCATCCATCCATCCATTGATCCATCCATCATCCATCCATCCATTGATCCATCCATCATCCATCCATCCATCCATTGATCCATCCATCCATTGATCCATCCATCATCCATCCATTGATCCATCCATCCATCCATCCATCCATCCATCCGTCCATCCATCCATCCATCCATTGATCCATCCATCCAGCCATCCATCCGTCCATCCATCCATCCATCCATCCATTGATCCATCCATCCATCCAGCCATCCATCCATCCATCCATCCATCCATCCATCCATTGATCCATCCATCCATCCATCCATCCGTCCATCCATCCATTGATCCACCCATCCGTCCATCCATTGATCCATCCATTGATCCATCCGTCCATTGATCCATCCATCCATCCATCCATCCATTGATCCATCCATTGATCCATCCGTCCATTGATCCATCCATCCATCCATCCANAACAATTATTTTTTCTCTGGGATTAATAAAATACTTTTGAATTGAATGGAAATGACTTAAACCTTGGTTTACTGTGCAATAGTTATTGTCCTAAACATTCTTTCTCATCAGACCTTGAGAGTTTCTCAGAATAAAGATTGATATCCTTTGGGTTTGTCACAAGAGAAAAGGGACAAGCACATTAATAGGTTTATATAAATTTAATACCAGCAATTGCCAAACTCACCTGGGTTCTTTTCTTTCTACAGGGTTCTGCAGGCTTCACCAACTCAAATTTAAGACTTTTTCCGATTCCATTATGAAGGAAATTGAAGACCTGCTTCATGACGGTAATATACAAGAAAGATGGCAGGCATATGAAATATTACATCGTGTCGCATTCTTACTGTAGTTGACATTAATGACAATTTTGTACTCACTTTCATTTTCTCCAAAAAAAAATAAAACTACTATATGACATTAAATAGTCCTGCCAAGAAAAAATTTAAGACCTGTGAGTAAGACCAACTGACTTTATTTTTGTAAATGAATTTAAGGCATTCTTCATTTTAGATGCACAAATTGAAGACTTTTTAAGTATGTACAGATACTGTACATACTTAGAAAGAATTTTCTGTTCTAAGAAAATTTGCTCTCAAACATTTCTCAAACCAATCAGGGAATGTTGCTGCCTAAACTCAAACCATGACTTAAAACTTAAAGCAATAACCAAAATATGAGAAATGAAGTAAAAGTTCATAATTTGCCTCAGGGCTTTGTTATTGACTGATGCAAGTCATGAAGGGAGACAATAAATTAATAATCAAGGTACTCAAATCATTCAATGAATTGTTACAGCCCTACAGTTCTGCTGACTCCTCGCTCAGAGTTGTTTTCAGTAGCTGATTGAATCGCTCTGCAGCTAGGACACAGTTATGTTTTTCTTATCACAGAATGCACAAACAAAAGCAATGTACTCAAGCGTAGAACACACCTTGAGTTTATCTTTAGTCGCATTGATTACTGCAACAGTCTTCACAGGTCTGTGTAAAAATCAGACTGCTATAGCTGATCCAGAACGCTGCTGCTGGCGTTCTGACTAAAACCAGGAAGACAGAGCATATCAGCCCAGTTCAAAAGTCCTTTCACTTGCTCTTTAAAATACTGTTGTTAGTTTATAAATCACTAAATGTCTTAGCTCCAAAATGCATTAAAGACATGTTGTAGTCGCACTACTCCGGTCTTCTTGATTTACAACCAAACATTGAGAGTATGTAAGTATGGTCATACTTTTGTGTCTACTTTATCCTACGACTTAGATGACAAAATCTGTTTTCAAATTAGTCATTTTTTCATTTGCTAACATATAATACACGTAGGCTATTCAATGGTTGTGGCGAGACAACAACATCATTTAGACACAGACCTGTAGTTGAGAAATCCAGATTAAAAAGAAATAGCAGAATTACAAAATTACAAATCCTCTCCACTCTCATCCCTTGTGGTTTCCCATGGAGTGGCTGCAGGTGAGTGTGCGTAATTACTCCCATCTCTGTAATTTCAGGGTGAGTAGGTGGATTGACGAGCTGCATACAGTGGTATTAATTGTTCCACTACATGAAATTGAAAGTGCAGGAGGGGTAATCAAGCAGCTTTAGTCACA
>CAEGAG010145650.1:0-11699 GCA_903067065.1 Brachyrhaphis terrabensis
TAAATTTGTGGCTTTCTTTTAAAGGGGGGTTATTATATAAACATCTTTCTTGAGCTTTGTATCATGTAATGCAATTACCTCATCAAAAACATACCTGGAGTTTTTGTTTGATTGAGAAATCTATTAATCTCCTGCGGCAGCCATTCGGGGTTGCCTAAATGCTTGCTTTGTATGCTGCAGCTTCTCCTTGAAACTGCGGTCTACAGCCCAGCTTTAGCCTCACAGAGGCGTGTTCATGTTATGTTTGATGTGTTCAGCATTCTTATAACAACTGAAGGTAGCATAATTACTTTATTGTGCTATAAAATTACACTATGTGCCCAGAAAATATGTAACATCCCCTTAAGCAAAAGAAGTGAAAAGTCCGTAAAGCTCTACACATGGGAGGCGATGTTCCTCCCTCCCCCTTCACTTTCTATGGAACTAGTGTGATGAAGCGACTACTGCTTGCTCTCCTCCAACTTTTGTTGCTGTCACTCACATCCCATGTGTTGGGTTCACCCCAAGCTGGGGGGGAATGCATACACCACTCCTAGTAAGCTTGTTTGAGCTTTTCCATTACCGATGTCATGTACAAACAGTAGTGATTGGGTAAATCAGATCCAATCGCTTAAAACTTCAACAAAGTCCACGCGTCATGCAATCATTTCTCAAGAGCAGAAGGTCCAGAACCTCTGTTTGAAGCAAAACATAGAACTAGGTGCTTGTTTTTATCAGTCTGTGATTGAATCTAATTAAAAAAGGTACAACTGAACCAGAACAGTATTTGTCAGATCATTTATCTCCCCTGAGCAATCAATTTACTTTCCTTATATGTCCTACATAACACATGAACAATAACATTTAATTGTATCCCTATTATTATGTTGAATGTGAAACAATAACATAGGCAATTAAAGGGCATTAAGTACTTTGCAAAGCTGATTTGTACTCTTCTTATTGTGCAACTTCACTGGATTGAGAAATATCTCCTTCACTAAATGAGTCCATTGGAGAAAAAATATCAAATGCTAACAGAATATTTTATTTGTAGTTTCCCTAATGCTCACTCTCCTAACTGGCATTTAAAATGCTTTGTGGGGGTTTATCAGTGCTCCAGGCAGATTGGAAGGGGTCCGTATCCTCAACCTTTTGAAGTTTCCTCTCAACTGAAGCTTCCAACTCATCACCTCTGATTCTGTCTTCTATTTATGCTGAACAAAAGGTGGGATTAAAGCAGCTCACCCTCTGTGTCATAGGCATCCATCAAAGGCTTCCTCACCTGACGCTGCACTCTCTGAAGCTTCACGGTTCTGCAAACTAACACTTTTATTCATTTAACCTTTTGTGGTTTCACATCTTTTTCTTAAATCGTTTTAGGTGCTTGGCATCCCATTTAAGAGAAGTGGGGCTGCATAAAACATCTAAAAAGGTTTTTGGCTATGCTGCAGAAGTAGAGGTACAGGACCATCTTTTAAATCAAACAGATACTTTTGTATATCATCGCTGAAATTATATACAAAAATGCAGAATGAAGTCCTGGGTACACCTAGGATAAACTCCATTCTACAAATTACTCAGTTGCTTTTTAGAAATTATTTTATATAAATGTATTGTTCATTGTTTTCTACAGCAGGAGAAGTTGTCAAAAAAGCGTAAGAGACTAAATTTCAAAATGTTTGAAAAACTTATTTTTTTGAATAAAAATTTGTGAAAAAAACCCCCAGTCCACAAGCATCCTCATTCCAAACATGTTCACTTAAATTTTCATTTTGTGGTACATGTTCACATTATTTATTGACTGCATCTAAGAATATCAAATATATTTTGAATTTAACTGAGGATATGACATAATCCAATTCATAATAAACAATAAAATACAATGACTTAAATCTTATTGTATAGACTAGAAGGTCGTCAAATCGGTCTGTCAACTACGTTGCCTGTAGGGATTTTTAATCTCCAGCAGGTTTCAGTATTCAGTGACACAGTATCAATACAGTTTTGCTATGGGTCGAAACGCTTCATGAAGCCTCATTTACCCATCACTAGTGTAAGGATAACATTGTTATCTTTAAACAGATTGTTGCTGAGCATCATACAAAAAGACAAAGGTTTGCAAAGTTGTAACTGAACAAATGAAAAGATTCATGAACCTGTGCTTTCTTTTTGCAGATAAGACCAAAGAACCGATATTTGGCCACAATACACTGCACCGTACTTTGACTAAGCCAGAATGATGATTCCAGAATGATGATCCCACAGGCAACACCAAACCTACAAAACAATGGATTAAAATAATTAATAGCAATGGCCCATTCAAAGCCCAGTGACCTCATTTTCACTGTGCACAATGTTGGTAGGCAAAATTCTAATTCAATGTGAGAGACAGATGAAGTCATACAATCAACCACCTTGCTGCCAGAGGTTGTTCTATAAGCTAATGTACAATGGGGGTGGACTTTTTCTCTCATAGTCTTATCATTTTTCTTTGCTGTTTTGTACACCTCTAGACTAATTATGTTTATTTTTTCCAGGAAAGCTGAGCCTGCAAATATTAAAGGTCAGAGTTTTTGAATGGAAGTAACTTACTACAAAGTGGAGTTTTTCACTTATTTCCAAAGCTATTCAATACAATAATTATACTAATGATAAGAAAATTCTCTTTTAGGAAACATTTTCCATCAAGTTTAAAAAGTTTGTTGGAAAACAAAAATAAGGAAATGTTAGAATAAAATCTAAAGAAATAAAAGCACAGAGAGAACCCCAAATATGAATTTAAAAACAATGTTGATGTGGAAAGAAAAAAGAAATGTTATTGAAGCTCCTGACTTGTGAGTAACATCAGCGGTGCTCACTAATTAGCGGCACTACCTGCTAAAAACGTAATCTGCAGAGGTGATCACAACTCTTTTAATCAACTGTGCATACATAATGCTATGAAAATAAAGTGTCGCAGGACTGAGACTACAATGAAAACAACAGTAAAATATATCTGAGCGCGACTGCTCCTGAAAGTTTCTGCTGGAATGAATCATTTGTTAATTTTCATGAATAAATTATCTCGTCATGCATTAAAAAACAATCCTAATGAGGAAATCACTCTTTGTTCTTTCATCTGAGCTGGTGTGTGTGGATGTGGGCATGTGTATTTGTGAGGGAATTGAAACTCAGTTCTGTCTCTAAAACGTGAAGCACAACCACGTAAGTACAAACTCTGAAGTATAGTTTTCTAAAGAAATATCCACACTTTTGACATTTTTGTGCCAAATTTCATGTCTCATTGTTAACACTTTAATTATTTTAATTTGGAAATTGTGGAAGGTGCTAAATGACTTGTTAAAGTAATTTTAAAAGACAATTTTGTGAGAAATTGAAAGAAAATTAGGATCGATATGCTTAACGATTGTAACAATCTTTCACTGATTCGCCTACTGTTTTCATGACCTATTAAAAATAAATCAGAATACCCAAAAAATCCCAGACTACAGGTGTAAAATGTAAAGATTACTGTTCTCTGAAACATGCCTTTGCATAAATTAAATTAAAAAAACATGAATTTTTTTTATTACAATTAGAATAAATATTTTTTTAATGTTTTTTTTATTTTTTTTTACCTTTTTAATATGCATGAGTCCAGGCAATATCTGAAGAGCCTCAGAAACACAAAGGATGCGTCAGCTGCATCTTTACCTGGTAATAATCCTGGTGATGCAGCCAAATCCCAAACAGCATAGACTAGCCAACTCATTGCAAATTAAAGTCTTTATATTTATATCATGGGTCTGAATGTCGACCAAATTAGAATACAGACCCCTTTAGAACAGTAATGGGTTCTTAATTATTTATTTTATCAGTGAGTAACTTATTCAAGATTTGATTAAAAGACAAAGTACTTTCTTGTAACAGAAAAGTGACAACTGTTGAATTTCTATGTGCCTTCAATTAAAATCAAGTGGTTCAATCTTAGGTTAAAGAGAAGCACCTCTGGTCCTGGCTGTGACCCAGTGGACCAAATCTTTACTTTCTGGACAGGGCAACCTTATTTCTAGGCATTTTAGGCACAAACAAAAGACAAATTTACAGAGCATCAAATGTTTCCAGAAAAGGGCTGCCTTATTAAGAAGTTTAACTGTTATTTGAAAAACACAAGACCCAGGGGCTGAAAATGATACTGATACTCTGCTCTCGGTATCATGTTTTAAATGTTTGTACCTCTGAATAAACAAATCAGAAAACATTTTTTTTTGTATTGATGAGTTTAACTAATTTTATAGCAGACTGATCAGTCTACATTTTGTTTATGGAACCCATTTTATTTGAGGAAACTGGAGCTTTAACCTGAGGTTCTTTCTTCCTTCAGTCTTGATAATTCCACATCTCCTGTTCATCCATATTCTAGGGTTCCTCACTCAGCTTCATTGAGTACTTACCTTGTGCATAACTTTTCTTTTATGTTGCTTTTGCTGCTTCAGCATCTTGTCCTCCCCCATGCTGGTTCCCTTGTACCTGTTGCTTGGTACTGGCACCTGATGCTGATGGTTTCACACAGGTGTTCAATTTAATCTCTAGCATGCTGACACCAAGACATCTAGCTTCTTTGTGCCTGGTTGAAATTATATAAAACAAAACACTGCAACAATACAAGCTTGCATTGAAGTTACAGTACTTTATCAAATAATTTTATTCAACAATATTTGACACAAACTTTTTGTAACCCAGATAAAAAATAAATAAAAACATACGAGAAGTCTAAGATAATAAATAGCAAATGAATAAGTTAATTTATTCTATTATCTAAATTAAAATTCCAATCTTTAAATAAAGTTAGTAAAAATGTGTTTGCGTTGTTTAAAATAAGTTATCTCTCATTTGTTAGAAGTACCAAAAGTAATCAGTGAGAATTGTATTTTCCTGAAGGGGAATGGTCTGTGAAGGTCACACAAAGTAAGTGGGTGTAAAAAAACAGTGCAAGGGAAGAATTGGTTCGGCGTGAGAGGATATAACAGCAGGAGGAGCAGTTAGTTGATTTTAATCAAGTAGTCTCAGAGTTGTCGTTAGGAAAAGTCATAGTATACACTTATGCGTAAGTTAGAGCTGAGCAGCCAAAGTTAAAAAGGGTGGGGAGATGTCTCTCTGTCTGTACCTGTTTGTAGCCCCGCCCTTATAATGAAGAACGGCTCTCAGTGAGGAACTGGCTCCTGTTCACCTCAAAGAGAGGTTCTTAGAGTCGTTCACTTCAAAGAGTTGCTCTAAGACGTCCAACAGACTCAACAGTTCAGAGTCTATTCACTCAAAGAGCAGAGAAGTTAATAAACACTCAGTGTTTAATCCAGATTAATCCATCCTCTGGTCCAGAAGAACCTCTGAGTGCTCCAAAAAAAGAAAAAAAAAAACAGCAGTTCAGGAATGGTGAAGTTGTGTGATCTCCATAAACTGTCCACTTGCTCCACATCTACTGGTCCTCGTTTCCCACATAACCAGAGGTACTCTGAGCGACACGGGCACTCAGAGTGACTATCTGGAATCGGTCTGTCTATCAAGTCCAGTAATGGTCTTCTCTCAAATGGGATGCTTCTTAAGTTCCACTATGACAGTGAAACATTAGTCCTTACTAGCGAACAGATGGGTTAGCCTTGCAGCGAGGCCTTCAGCACAACTCTCGAGTAATACAGCGGCAGAAAACAAATATACAGTCCAACACTTTCACGTCAAAACTCTACTGTGTCTTGCTAACTCTCTTTATGGGTCTGTGGTTCTAACCATGCTATTACAAGGCAATGTGCCACCTTCTGGCTGGGGATGATAATTTATTTTCAATTAACTATTTTTTTTAGATAAAAATGTTTTAGAACATTTTAAAATGTGTATTTGAAACACAGGTTATGAAAGGTTAAAATCACAGAATTAAAAGAAAAAAACATACAAAAAACGATTTTCCATTGTTGTTCTTAGATGTAGAAATCATTTTGTTAAACATATTTCCTAAGGGATCTGATGTAAGAGAATTATTGACCAAGAATTTGTCTGCTTGAAATATGAATTCTGAGATACGAATGCCCATTTTATATTTATCATCCTCTGTGTCGGTGGTGGCATGCCGTTAGGGAAGCTGCAGGAAGGAATTGAGCAGGGAGGTTCAGGGGAATAAACTTTAATTATACATGCCAGTGTCAGGGATACAGAGTGACACACGGACGCAGTGATTGATTCGCCGTCAAAAGGGAGGGGGAGGAAGAGGATGATGGAGGTATCCGTGGCGACGAGCACCAGGCCCTTCATCACTTGAGAGGCAGCAGGCATTAAGGCAGCTGTCAGGGACTTTGATTTGAAGTGGGAATTACATCTCATGCACACCCCCTCTCACATACTTGCATAACACACAGGCTCACACAATACCTTGGCTTGCATAATGTACATGATGTGCTCACACACTCTCCGCACGCACTGTGGCTGTTCCCACAGGCTGGATGCAGCAGCAGCAGCTCCTTGACGTGACACCACATTAATAATTTGCAACCAGGAGTTCAGGCAGGAGGTGAAACGGCGACTCAAGGCTGAAAAATCTCATGGTTCACAAATACACCTCATGTAATGCTGATGGCACCATAAAACCAGAGCATGCAAATGCTACACCTGCAGGCTGAGGCCAGCTGAAAAAGCTGAGAAGCTGAAAAACAAAGAGCAATGCAAACTGTTCACATGCAAGGCTGGCGGCTGTAACATGCAAGGTGAGTGAGCTGTCATCCCCAGACTGCATCTACCTGATGGGATACACCTGCTCCGGAAAAGGGGTCACCGTAGTAGTACGATTGCTTCTTCCGTCACGAAGTCCTGGAGTTTTTACAAATCCCCATATATAGGATAATACAGCTTGTGATATAAGACAGCTGCTGTAAAGTTATACCCTGTATCATCCAATCTTGAACTAAAGGAATATCTAAACCCTTTTTCACATTTACAGGTAAATATGAAATTACTGTACAAATGAAGATGAGCATCTTTATAATTTGTACAGTTTAATCTCAAAACATTAAACAACACAAAAAATGGCAACATTTCAATGAATTTACATGAAAGATGGAGATGCATCATTCAATTTGCCAGAGATCAGTCAATCTTGGTTCATTAGGCTCTAATCTGTGATCTATAAATCAAATTCTGAAAATCTTTTCTATTTCCATCATTATTCAATGCATCAAAACTAATAACTCACCATTTTGTCCTTTGAAGTTATCAACAAAAAGTTTGTACTTTTACCACATTTGTTTCTTTGCACCAATTTTGATAGATACTGGGGATTTTCAAGCAGAAACACCTTGCTACTTTGATCGAGTTATCTAGCCCACTGGAGAAAGCTGCTGTGGCAAGTAGAGATCAAGCGCATATGCAGTACACAGTAGATATTGCTAGTGAAATTTATGTACTCTCTTCTCATATAAAACTTTTGGGTACTCTACCCAACTCTGGAGATACTTGGCTGAAAAGATTTTTCACAGGTGGTACATCGGAAAAATATGGTTGATGACCACTGGTCAGTTGTGCTCATATCCTTCTGCATGGACATTATTCCAGCATCCAACTTAATTATTCTTGAGAACAAAATATTCACTTCCTGCCTAGTGTATCAAATCCACCAGCAGGTGGCACGATGAAAATAAAATAAGTACAGTATTAGGTACTTTAGCTGACAGCAATAAGTGTACGAAAACACAGAGTGCACTACTCTTGTTGTTTTTGAGAGTTGAAGAAATGGGTTTTATCTTTGACAGAAGGTCCGGCAAACTTTGTGCCTACTTCCTCTTGATAGAATCAACTTTAGCAGAGCTTAAGTAGCCACTCAAATTGGCAGTTCTTATTTAGGAAGTGCAACTTCTCCTGCTGAAATGTAGCCCTCCTTCCTTCAGCTCCCCTTCAACTCCCTCCCCGGCATATTGAACGATATTATCGCAGCAGAAATGACAGCTCAGCTCTGCTTTATTTACTTTCCTTGGTGTGGTCAGAATGTGAAGCTCCTCATATTCAGGCTGATGAGAGGCTGCAGATCAGCGTGTCATCAATCAGCCGGGGCCGAGCAAACATTAGCACAGCGAGAGTTAGGCGGAGAGAGTCGCCTCATTTGCAAAGTGAATGCACTCGCGTATTTATCCTGACATGGTTTATGATTACCAACCCCACCGATCCGCCCACGTCCTCCCCCAAAGAGTGATGAAGGAATAATAAAACTTAGGAGGCAGCAGTTAGATAAAATAAATAAATAAATAATACTTCAAAATCAAGTTTAGAGAAATTAAAGTTTAAAGAGATTATGAAAGCCTTTTAGATGCTGGAAGGTTTGATCATAAGCAAACCACTAATAAACAGCTCATTATAAATCCCATCAAGTTAGAATATCCACTGCATGATGACGGAGGTGCAGTCAATTTCTTGTTGATATTCATATTTGAAATCAGGCTATTCTTTTTTGGATGGATAGGTTGGATAGAGGAAATGTTTTGGACATGTGTAGAGGTGGAACAGTTGACATTTAGACAAAGACTGGGAAGGGAAAGGAGGAATACTGCAAGAGACGTTTAAGGAGGCACAAAAACATTACTTTAATGTTACTGAAGTGACTGAAAAGAATGAATGCAGATAATTTACTACCAGGAAGTTGGAAAAGTGTGTTTTGACTCTCATTTGATATCAAATNATAAAGCAATCTTTCCATATTCTTTTAAACGTTTTAGAAATTTAATATCACACAAATTAAGCATTGTGAAGCTTGACCTCTAACCTGTTTGGGACTTCTGTGATGAACTAGAACTCATAAAAAAATATCTATTGGCTAGTGGCACCACAATTAATTAAATTATCAAGTCCTGGCGCAATTTTGCCTCAACCACAAAGAAAAATAACCCATGCTGTGTGATTGGTTTTTCCACTGCATATTTATTTGTGACATTATTTCAATAGCTTTTCTCTCATCCTCACAAGGTGCTGCCGCTGCATCTCTCAGCATGAACTTGCTGGTGCAGGCTGCAATGGACCCCCTGAATGTTCATGTTATTATCCAAGGATGTGGACTCATAAAACTATGTTTGTAAAATTGCTCTCAGTCTTCATGTGAATTGGAAAATTATAGCGCTGATATGGGTTCAGCAGTTTCTAAGACATTGGGAATTAATAAAGTAGGTTATTTTTCTATGCACCAACTTAATGGGATGAGTACAGGCAAGTCCTATGCCCTCTACATGTGTTCAATGCACCTCCATTTTATAATTGGATATGTCACATTTGGTGGCAACAACTGTCTAAATGTTTGCAATTACTGCCAGTACGTTTTTCACACTGCTGTGGAGGAATTTTGCCCCAATATTTCTTGCTAAATATATATTCATTCATGAATATATTTTATGAAATTGTTAGTCTTAATCCATCCGTAACTGAACTGCAACATAATATCACATCAAAATAAAACCATGCAAGTGAAATCACAATGTAATACTGTTGATAACATGCAATAGGACAAAAACAGTTTGACCTTGTGAGATTGGTGTCCAAGTGGTCCAAAAAAGAAACGACAGTGAAGGAGGGTCAAGCTCATGAGTCTACAATACTTGTGGTGAAAGAAAAAAAGGCACTTTTTGAAACAAAAAGAGAAAAGCGGCGAATAAAGGACAATACTGGCCAATCATAGGAAAACAGGAGCCGGGAATGGAAAAAAGACGCAGGGAAAATAAGAAACATGCAAAAGAGCAAGCGGGTCCTCAGAGGTTAATCCATTCTTTCATGTTCAACATGAATTAAACTCTAAAATCTATTAAGCTACAGTTTAAAGCTCTAGTCAGAAACATTTTCAGGGGAATTTTGGGACTAAACTATGTGACAATACATGTAATTAACTGCAGCTACCGCATGTACAAACACATTTTATTTTTTTCTAATCTCATTAGGAGATTAGGAAGCCTTAGGAAAGCATGGCAGTGTGCTAGCAGTGCAATAAAAATAATAATTTCCTTTTAAATGGATTTCATTTTCATTGTCTTTCTCTAAAATATTTGGAGACAACCAGGAGCAACCTGTTTTGCTAAAAAATGTGCTGACACACATATTAGCTGCAAAAAAAACAAGTAATAAAAATGTATATATATTTATATACACATAGATTTGTTGGCAAAAGTGAGTTTGTTGGCTGGACCAATCTGAATGACAATCCAGTCACACAGTGAGGAAAGAAGTTGAAAGGAACTGTAGAAAATAATCCCATTAAAACAGCAATTTGTTCCACTTCCAACAGCATGTCTGTTATTGTGCTGCTATAGTGTAGAAAGCAAACAGCAGAAAAATAGCATGAAAACACACAATGGTTAGTTTTTAAGGTTAAATCAGCAAAGTAATGTTCAGAAACAAACAAAAACAGAAACTAATATACTTGTAGCTATCATTTCATGCCAACTGTATTCATGTTAGCTGGAGCCTTTCTGAGAAGTTTTCATGTGCAAGGAATCAATTACAAATTTTATATGTAAGCCAGGTAATAAGAAAGTAGCATTACAACCACCGCAGTGACTGGCAAAGCGCTATTAACTGAAAACTGGGCACATCTTGGCAAGATGTGCTATGTCCTTAATAAATGGAAATCAGGACAAATGGAGGACAAGCTGGCCATATCCAGCAGATGGACAGCATCTAAAAGTCATGTCTTTGAGAAAGAAAAGAAAAATCAATCAAACACCTGACACAGGAACCTAACAGATGCATCATCCTTCATTTGGTCATCTACTATATGCCAAGTTTTTAGCTAATAGCTCTGCAGGAATCACCTTGTCAGTGAAAAAAATATAAAAAATGTGTTATGGTTGGCATGTTTTGTAAATGCATTTAAAGCTAATTGTGTCTTTGTGACAGGCTGCTGGTGACAAAGAGCCTAAAGATCCAATTTAAAGCTGGCCCTTTTCTAAGTTGGCTGTTCTGTGTTGGCACAGTGCTTCATTCACTGAGTTTAGGGGCCTTTTTAATGCCTGGATGATGCACAAGTCAGAGTTGAGTAGCTTAACAAGCTAAAAACACTCCTGAAACTTCTCAAACACTTAACTGGAATGTAGATGAGCAAAAAAGATGGACTCCAAAAAAGTACTCATATTTAGTTGATGTTATTATAGTACTATCAAAGTTAGACAGACAGATTTTTGTTGCTAGAATTGATGCAACTTCATTTTGTAGTTTATGATGATTGACTGTAACTCAAGATTGTCAAGAGTTGCAAATGCTACAGCGTTTTACATTGTCTCAGAACCTGGCATGGTCCTCATACACAGAAACTGTACTATTACTGTACTCGTTTCTGCTACTTTCTGCAGCAATTCAAGAAGTACAACTTGACTTGATGAGTTGCTGGTTATCTTTAATGCTGCAATAATTCAGTCTGTCTGGATCAGACTAGAATGAACAAGAAGGTCTGTAAAGAGGATCAGGGTTGACATTTCCTCCATCCAGAATTGGTACGGGTCTAGTATAAAGAAAAGGGAATATAAAATCTCTGAGTCCATACATCCTGGACACAAACATGTACAGTCTACATTGTGCATGAAAAGCTGAGAAATGTCTACACTTAAGTTACAGATTATATTATTTTGACAAAAATTATAATGAATGTTTAATCATTTTCTTAATATTTTCTGAAGGTAAAAAAGCTACCAGACTTGTCACTAGTTGAACCATCTGTTTGTGTTCTATCT